>BJBW01004782.1:2882-103114 GCA_004320125.1 Scolopax mira
CCCACCCCCTCCTCCTCCTCCTCTTCCTCCCCCCCCGCAAAAAAAAAAGCATCGCATCGTCGCAGCCGCGGGGATGGATCCCGATGGATATGGGCGAGGAGCAAGGCGGCCCCTTTGGAAAAAATTAAAAAAAAATATAAATAAAATAAAATAAAATAAAATAAAATAAAATAAAATAAAATAAACCCCACATAAATAGACTTGATCTGGTGTCTCCCTGGCTTGGGGGAGGCCACCTGTTGTTACTCTTCTCAAGAATAATCCCTAATCAGCCAGCTTGTCCCCTCTGTCACCGCTCCATGGGATAAAAAAGGAGGAAGGGAAGGGTGCAAAATCTTTCAACACTTTTTTTTTTTTTTTTTTTTTTTCCTGGGGGTTATCTAGCTTCTTCTTATCTATCTCCTCCTTCTTCTCACGTTAATTCAAGTTTTTAAAGAGTAAAGGTCTTGCAACATGGCTGATTTTCTTTGTTTACCGTGTCACCCAGTGTGTCTCGACAGCAGCTTGACAAAGACGAACCATGGAAGTATTATTAATGTGCCATTAACGGCAGCTTAATACTATTAATGTATTTGCTTTTACAAGCAACGTGTACCCTTTGCTGATATGGATCACACAACGTAAACAATGTCAACATTAAGAAAATCTGTTTGATTTCCAGTCGCTACAAGGGGTTTGCAGATTTTAATCAGAAGCAAGGGAGTATAATTTTTATTTTTATATTTTATTTGCAAAAATTCCCCAGGATAACCTTTTTTTTCCCATACTCGACATACATTGCTGGTCTCAGGAGACAAAATCTTGGGCTTTTTGACATACACGGCTCTCAAACAAGCTGTGTCTTCAGATAGCAATCCACTAAACCTTCTGAATTTCTTCATATGGCTCATTAACAAAGATAACTATTTGGGCTAATCCTGTTCATATGTGTCAGCAAAATATTTTTGCAGCTAATACCGATAATTCTGGGCAGACCATGGGAAAAGACGAGGGAGGGCTCCACATGCCAACTACATCTTGCTTGTCGCTGCTTATTTGTAGTCCTTATGGGGAACTATTTATTTTTTTTTAACTACTGGCTTGAAAATGTAATGTCCTTTGCCCTAAAAAATAGCAGTTTTAAATATGCCTCTCATTCATCATCCAGAGAGTGTCATTTCTTCAAATTAATCAAGCCTGCAGCTATGGGAAAGTGCCAGTTTTTCTGAACCTCAGCCTACCAAACCCAGGAGTGCTAAGATTCCCTTTTTTTGTGGGGCATATGTACAGGGCAAATGCCACAGGAATGCAAGGAATGCTCTCCTGGGCTCCGCTCCTCAATCACTTCAGGGCACCTATTCCCTCCTGCTACAGACTAGTTTGCCTGACATCTTCATATCTCTACATCAAAACAGGGCTACCCACTCTATTTAAATATGCAATTATCTTTCATTTCAGACCTATGAGCTGTACCAGCACCAAGTGAAGTGTTTCACTCCGATTAATTTTTTGTTGTGCTATCTGGTAACACAGTACCTGTGATTCACAGTGATATTTAACTTCAGCCGATGGGATTTTGGGAGCTCCAACTGTATTCTGATTAGTGTAACAAATCTGGATGGTTACAGGCGTATGACAAAGGCCTATCACATGA
Organism: Scolopax mira; assembly: GCA_004320125.1. Classification (NCBI taxonomy): domain Eukaryota; kingdom Metazoa; phylum Chordata; class Aves; order Charadriiformes; family Scolopacidae; genus Scolopax; species Scolopax mira. The sequence goes on from BJBW01004782.1 coordinate 4,516, forward strand.
AGTCTCAAAAATGGGAATGAATGAAAGCCAGAGAATTATGTACAAATACGTTCAACAATCTCTTAACAATACTTAGGAAAATGTTGCATTAACACCTTTTTGGTGTCTGTGAGCATATTTGTATAATAGGGATACCTCTGATTGTTTACGTTCCCCATAGTAAATAAACCTGTCCTTTATGCTGGTTTTTTCCTAGCTGAAATTAGAATAGTTCTTATACCTGAATAGCAAATAATCATCAAGAAACAGAGTAAGGACAATGACTATTAGGGAACATGTGATTATGACTGGAAACCTCTTTTTTTCAAGCAAATATTTCGCAAAATACAATGTGCAGCATCAAACGTTTTTGCAGCTTTCATCTTCTCTTAGTCTTTCCTGTTTTCTAACATCAACAGCACATCAGTATGTTTTAGAATACGCCTATATGCCAGACCTGCTGTTCATTTTGCAGTTGCTTTGGTTGTTCCTCAGGCTACATTATCCAGCCTGATTTACAACGGATTGGGGGGAGGGGAAGGTGTTGTTTGGGCTGGTGATGTTATTACATTACATAGGTTTCTTACCCCATATTACACTAGGAAACCAAGAGTTAGCCATATATATTACATTTAAGTACATATAGTATTGATATTTCAGCAATATGAAAAGGCTGCAACTCAAAATATGACAGCTCAGCATAATATCTTTTTAGAGAGCTGTAACTAAGCACTATGTTAAAGTATTTTAGAAAAGTATTTTGCCTTAGAAATACAGAGTTTCTGCCTTCCTCAATATCTCTGTTTCTTTTAAGGGATAAATTGAAATGGTCAGTCCAGTTACTAATATGCCAAGGAAACAAATTTAGCATTTCGGTGAGCAATTTGCTCATTTGCTAACCCTCATTTTTAAAAACATACTCACACTTCGAGAGTCTGGGACTTGACTTATCCACACAGCTTTTCATGTGTGACAACAGTTATCGGTCACTCACACACAAACGCCTGGTTTGCTCAGAGGAGGCTTCACGGACTACATTCACTCCGCATGGATATAAACCCACAGATGTCCTTATATCCCTTCTTTGGATAAACACTTGTTTTCATCTCTGTTCTGGAGATGGCAGCTGAAGCAGATTCATGCAGCCAATCTCCAGCCCTCAGGACTGCCCGTCTCCTTCCCGGCTCTCTCCTGGCACCTTCTCAGCAACCATAAAAAGTTACTTTCAGGACCGTTGGTAGAAGTGGACAGTAAAGGGGAAGGGAGGTATTGGCCTGGCAAACCACTCCAGAACTGACCTTGAGAACAGTAGCCACCGCCACTGGGCTGGGCAGAAGCCAATTTTATTGGATTTTCAGTCAAAGATGAATGATTTCAGGTACAAGTAAGGCCACTACCAAGGAGACACTATCTCCTCTGAAGAAGATTAGCCTCTACGCTCTGTCTTTAGGGATGGCAACCCAACTTCATTTCCAAGAATGCAGTCTCTCACCTTTGGGGATTTATACATGGCTGGGAATATTACCATTTGCAACTCCAGTTCTTATCGTCTTTTACAACTCGACGAAGGGCATGGGAGGTTGTTTGTTTGGTTTTGGGAGGCTGTTTGATACTTTTTTCTACATAACATCCTCTAGTTATGTAGCTCTTTGCCAACTAGTGCTCACTGGTGTTCAGGTACAGTACCTAACTACCACCTGCTGTCCCTGGGCCAGAGGTAGGACAGAAAGGTAGCAATGTGTTAACACTCTTGAATTTTTACTGTCGGTTTACAGTCCTTTTGTACTTAAAAAGCAGTACAAAATTCAAAAGGTTGTACAAGAGAGTTTGGCCTGTGGCATAAAGCAAAATTTGTCTTTTGTTTTTTCTTAAAAGAAAAAAAAAAAGAGAGAAGAATTTGTGACCAATATAGTGCATTTCATACATTTATTCAGAATTTGCCTCTGTTTGCACAGTTACATTTGGGAATATTTATCATTCGACTTCTGCTGTAACTGCAAATGTATGCAAAGCGGCTTTAACTACTTAGTTTAATACCAGCAGTGGCACCTCAGGGACTGGCTGTCCAAGGCCAAGCATTTACGTGGTGGTTGTATTTACATGCTATCCAAGTATTTACATGGTTGTGTGAGAGGAATTCGCAGCCAACAGGGTGTTCCCTTCAGCTGCCCTGATAAAAGTGCCTGGACAAAAGGAAAGGTGGCTGAAATGCATATTGCAGCAGGACCTCAGAGGCGTAGTACTGGACAGTGGCCCCCTATGCTACATTTTGTATGAAGACTGAACAAATTAGCGGGAACTCTTGAAGGTCAAGCTTGTATTTGTGAAGTAAGCTCAGGTACATCAGGTTACAAGCTTCATTTGTGCTTGTAACAATGGTACAGGTGTGCCCCTTATCTCTTGGGAGTGGAAGTGATGATATGAGATGATTGCAGAAGTCATTACAGGGCCACTCTCCATCATCTTTGAGAGGTCCTGGAGAACAGGCAAGGTGTCTGAGGACTGGAGGAAGGCCAATGTCATCCCAGTCTTCAAAAAGGGCAAGAAGCAGACCTGGGAAATTACAGACCAGTCAGCCTCCCCTCCATCCCTGGAAAGGTGATGGAACACCTCATCCTGAGTGTCATCTCAGAGCATATGGAGGAAAAGAAAGCTATCAGGAGTAGTCAACATGGATTTATCAAGGGGAAATCATGTCAGATTAACCTGATAGCTTTCTATGATATCATGACTGGTTGGATAGATGAGAAGAGGGCAGTGGATNNCAGTGGATGTTGTCTACCTTGACTTCAGCAAGGCTTTTGTCAGTCTCCCACAGAATCCTCACAGGCAAGCTTAGGAAGTGTGGGTTAGATGAATGGACAGTTAAGTGGATTGAAAACTGGCTAAAAGATAGGACCCAGAGGATTGTGATTAGGGGCACAGAATCCATCTGGAAGTCTGTAACCAGTGGTGTTCCCCAGGGGTCAGTACTGGGTCCAGTCAGGAGAAGAGAAGATTTAGGGGGGATCTGATCAATACTTACAAATATTTAAAGGGAGGGTGTCAGGAGGACAGGGCTGGTCTTTTTTCAGTGGTGCCCAGAGACAGGACAAGAAGAAATGGGCACAAACTTGAGTAGAAGAAGTTGCACCTAAACATGAGGAGGAACTTCTTTACTGTGAGAGTGGTGGAGCACTGGAAGAGGCTGCCCAGAGAGGTGGTGGAGTCTTCTTTTCTGGAGATATTCAATACCTGCCTGGACACATTCCTGTGCAGCCTGCTCTGGGTGGACGTGCTTTGGCAGGGGGGTTGGACTAGATGATCTCCAGAGGTTCCTTCCAACCCCATAGGATTCTATGATTGTGTCTCCTGTCCTGGTACCTCCACTGGTAAAGGGTGCTCAGGGCCTCGCTTCAACATCATCTGCTTCAGCTTCTCCTTCTGTGAAAAGGGGCACAAAAATACTGACTCGGCTTCTTAGGTGAAGTATTCTGAGACATCAGGAAACACTGCAAGGTGCTGTTACTAATGACACTAACAGCATTTTGATTTTTCTTAAACAGGAAATTAACCACAGACATAGAAACAGCCAAATAGCATCTTCTGTCATTATGAGGGCACGTAGTGAAAGAAGTTGTTTCGGTGGGACGGTGCAAAGCACGTGGCAAAAAGTTGGTGCTTCAGTGCTGGTGCCCCCCAGGACGGGCTGCCAGCAGGGAGAGGTGCCCTGTGGCAGTTCTTGAGTTGTACCTGCTACACAGTGGCAAAGGTATCAGACAGACTGAAAATGGGGTCCTTTTATGTAGATGACATTTTCTGAATCATAGATAGGTTAAAAACATGCACTCTACTCCTTTCCAAATAGTCACCCACAGTCTAATACAGGCAGGATAGATATTGGAGAGATTCCAACTGTTGAAAAGATCTTATAAAACAGTTATGGGAACTATTTATTTGGTGTCACATATATTTCAAATATTATATTTCAGTAAATAACATCCCAAATAAGGAAAAAATATTTCATTCTTATTCACTGTCTTTGAAGTTTTCATTATTGAAGAAATTAAAACCCAAACTTACATTTTGGTGTTTTGGTTTTAAACTAATGTGTTTCCTAAAAGAAAAGACAAACCTACTCTTTCTAAAACAACTGTAATAGAGTTGTTTAAAATAATCTTTTGAAGTTTTTACAGCCCAAACATTACATGACTGTGACAATGTATGAAAAGGGGAAATTGTCTAGAAGTCAATCTAGACAGGATTACTATTTATTCAAAGCTGTCCAAGTGTTTAAAAGAATTTAACTCATATATAATAACGATAGCCAGCCAGATGATCATTAATTTCCAATGATAATGCCTTTCATAAAACATTATAGGATGATAAAGTTATCTAATAGATCATGCAGAATGATGAATAAAACATGTAAAGCTCTGCAAGGAAAATGGAACACATAGGAGGTAGGAATTTTATTCCTCCACAAAGATATGAAATATTAATAAGAGAAAAATTTGTTGTTAGCATTGTTATTAAGACCTTTCACTCCAAATGTGCTATTTTCAGTATTAGGATTCTGTACAGATTGCCTCATTTTCCCTGTCTACCATCAGAAACCTTTTTTGAAAAAAACGCCAGCTTTATTACATATGATTGAAGTGTTTGGCTTCAGTCAGTCCTAGCTGTTTCAAAAAATGTGAATATATTTATAACTTTTGGCATTACTGCAGGGCATTATTCTACAAATTAAGTTTACAGCTAGTAGCATTTTTCCGTAATGAATTATTGATTAATTATTCCAGATATTGCCTGTCCCCCCTCAGCCACCAGGCCCTGCTTACTGCCCGAGCTAGAACTATTCCTTGGACTGAGTCCCGAATGCCACATTCCCGTCAGCTTTCACCTCTTCACTCCTGTCACCATCTTCCACAGAAATTGTCCACAGTCTTCCCCGCTCGCTTTACCACCACGCTATACTGCATCACTAATATGTTCCAACATGATACTACGGGTGCTTATTAGAGGAGCATTTGCATTTACATTGCTGCCTAACAACCTTTATAAATTATTCCCTTCCTTTGAAATTAATAGTCATTGTGTGTAATGTTTATGCGGTTCAGCCTTCTTTATTCTTCAGTCACCGTTTAGATCTGTTCAAAGCATATGGGGATGTGTGGGTGTGAACTTCAGCGAATGTTTCTGTGCTGTGCATATATATCCTGGCAAAGCATATTCACACCTATATCATGATGTGACAAGTACTAGGTACCAATTTAAACAGATAGAATCAACTTTCAGTTCAGTAAATGCTAGAAAAGTTAATATTTTTGTTACTTACAAATCAGTGATACCACACTCCATCAGTTTATGTTCCATTTATTTGTCCAGAAAGAAATCATCCAGTACCTGGGATAAAACAGCATTAAAGCCTAATTTTACCTTATCCCAAGAAGTCATATTCCAAATAGTTTGACACTGAGGTAAGTTGCCAAGATGATCTAAGCTTATCGTGGAATTGTCTTGACAGTTCTGGATAAGTTAATGACAACATGCAGCCTTGTGGGTACAGAGCTCCTCGCTGCATCCATAGTCCAAGAACACTCTTATTAGATAGATCATAGGAAAAAAAATAGTTTGTTTTCAAAACATTGTTACGACCAAGTTTGTTTCACACAGACTCTACAGTCACCAGTAATCTCAGCAGTGAAAATTAAGACTTTCTACTTCTTTCTTTTTGTAAAGAACTTAATACAAAGAGATCCCTATTTCCACTGAGACCTTCATCTTCCATACAAATACACTATAATAAATTCAAGAGTTAAATTAACTTGGAGCAAGAAATCCTTGATTAATACAAAAATAGAGACCTGAAGGAACAGCCAAAAATAAGCAGCACTGTGCAGGTAAGCAGTCACTAACTGTGGGGCAGAAGTTCACACAGTGTATTCCTTGTGTTACCTGGATCTATATTTAAGGCAGAGCGCAATACATTTTCACTTTTGTTCATTTTTTTGAGTTAATCTCACTATTTGTTTAATTTATGAATCATATACTTATAATACTCTTCAAACATTCAGCAGCTAGCTGGGATAAACATCATCTTCTACTCCTATAACAACTGATTTGTACTGAGGACATCCACTCTTGCCTTGTTGTACCACTGCTGGAAAAACATGGGAACCAGCTGTCTGGTTCCCTTTTCATTTCCAGAATGAATTTTAAAATTAAAAAAAAAAAAGGAGAAGAAAAAAATTTTAAAACTGCTTCTCTCGTTGTTGCTGTGCTTAGCAGAACAACTGACATGGGGAAGTTGCCAACAAAGATCTGTAGCTGACCAAGTATATTTTGTAAATGTACTTTTTAAGTCAGGAAAAGAAACTGAAATGTGGGAAGAAATAGCACAGAAAGAGGGAGTTGAGATTAGCACTTTGTGGGAAATCAAGTGACTCTTCGGAAGATGTATGTTTTCAAAAAGCACATGAATTCTTAAAGATTTTGTCAGGGGGAAGATCTTTGCTAGGAATTTTCCCTTTTTGTGCTACTAGCAATTTAAAAGGCTGCTGACATGTGCTGGCATCTGACTGGCATGACGATTGCCCTGTGCACTGCCACAATAAGCACACTCCTGTTATCCATATTTAATTTTCATCTTGACCTAGCCAGCATGGAGACAGCTCAGTGTATTTAGTCGTTGGGATAAAGAAGTCTTGAAATACTTCAGAAGTATCCTCCTGCAAATAAAGTGGAGGGTGGGGATTGGCATCCACATGCTCTTGTTCATCTGCAATTTAGCATCCACGTGAGGAGGCAGATTCTTCAGCTGGAGATGAGCTAGGGTGGATCATTTCTCCTGTTTCTTTACATTACAGTCCAGGTCCTCATCTGAATAAAATCCACCTATTTCAATGAGATCGACAACATCCTGCTAGTTTAAAAGAGCTCAAGGACCTGCTCCTTGGCTCTGATCCCCGAGGGGATTGCAGGGAGCTCTCAGAGTGTTGCAGCACAGGATGGATATGCTCCTTTTAGACTCTAGCTAGAAAAAAACCCCAATGCACTGTTTTAGACCCTCAGAAAGAGAGAACTCTAACATCAGCTCAGCCGTGCCCCTGGGAAGGGGTGCGTGACGAACAACAAAACAATCTTGCCCCTGTTCACCCAATGGCGGCATCTGTGTCTTGTTAGCAACGCACAAACTTTTAAAATGGTTCTTCTCTCAGGTGGAATTGAGCTGTATAACTTCACTCCATTGATGTGAATAGCTAACAATTTTGCCTCAAGCTTTGGCATTACTATTGCATTCAGGTATGAAGTTAGATTCCTCTTGCTGTGGAGGAGAGGAGCTGAAGTACAAAAGAAAATTTCATCTTTAATTTGTCCTGGTCCCTCATGTTCCAAAAGTAATACTAATGCTCCAGAAGGTAAGTATTTGCAAAGGTTTTCTGTTATATTCAAATAGACTTTCGAAGTTTTATTTGAAGTACCCGTAATTCTTAACCCACACTCTTCACTAATATACTTTTAGTAAAGGCCCCGCTCACCATATATGGAAATCTCTGAGACAGAGATTGGGCTGATACTGCTGAGCAATGTAAAAACAATTGTTAAAAACACACATCAGCACATCTTCAAAGTGCTAAGTGGGGCCTTTCAAGCCAAATATCACAATTTTTTTTGAAACCAGCAAAAAAGGTACAGATAGTCAGTTGACTTGAACTTGGAGATCAATGCTGAAGCTAGGGGAAGTCTTTTCCTACTGTGGTTAGACCTTAAAAGATCCGTGCAGTCAAGTTGCACTTGATCTGGGAGTCAAGTTGTACTTCACTTTGCAGGAGCTTCAGAGTTGATGTTTCCAAGGGTAGTCCTATGGGAAATTAGAAAGGGATGGATGGAATTGTGGTGGCATTTGAAAAAAACCACTGGCCTACAGATGGCCTGAACCTATTCTGCAGTTCTTGCAAGTCTTTGGTTTTGTAAATTTTAAAGAGGAATAAAAGTACTGAACATATCCAAAGGGTTACATAGCTTTGAAATAGTAACTTAAATGTCTCATGGTTTTGTGAATGAACATACATATGTTTTGTCATCAAAACACTGCAGATATATCATAGCCATAACCTCTTTACCCCAAAATGTTCAAGGTTAAATCATATGGTATCTTCAAGCTCAAACAGGCATTTACAGCTCTTTTGAAGGCAACTAAAAATCCTTAATTGGCCCACATGTACTCACACGATTATAAAGTGAAATAGGGTAGCTGACATTAAAGGTCATGAATGTGGAATCCATAAAAGTGTGATAACTTGTGCCAGTTGTAGTTTCCCATAAAATAATTTTGATGAATTTATCATTTCCCTGAATTAATCTGAAACACCATATAGTTGTTAGAAAACTAGGAAATAACTCACTTTTCCCTTTTCTGCAGATTAATTTCTGGGGCCAGATACCTCTCCCAGAGCAGCAAGAGGGAGAAGATCCAAATGGAGAGTTATTCTGAAAAACAGGTAAGCATCCATTTTGGGTAGTAAAAAGGTATGTTCACTTTATTCCCTTCCACTCCTTCACTCTACCGTATGCAGCATGGGAAGAACAGTCCTCTCAGCTGCAGCAGAGTTCAGTAACTAATTCTCAACATCTTTCCTGAGACGCTGCAGAGTCCTTTTTTCACTGGACAGACAGAGGACACAAAGGTGATCAGAGGGCTGGAGCATCTCTCCTATGAAGACAGGCTGAGATAGTTGGGGTTGTTCAGCCTGGAGGAGAGAAGGCTCCAGGGAGACCTTATAGCAGCCTTCACAGTGCCTAAAGGGGCCTACAGAAGAGATGGAGACTCCTTATCAGGGAGTGAAGCAATAGAACAAGAGGTTTCAGTTTAACCAGAGGGAGAGGAGACTTAGATTAGATATTAGGAAGAAATTCTTTACAGCGAGGGTGGTGAGGCACTGGAACAGGTTGCCCAGAGAAGCTGTGGATGCCCCATCCCTGGAGGTGTTCAAGGTCAGCCTGGATGGGGCTTTGAGCAACCTGCTCTAGTGGGAGGTGTCCCTGCCCATGGCAAGGGTGTTGGAACTCGATGATCTTTAAGGTCCCTTCCAACCCAAACCATTCTATGATTCTGTGATAACTATGTGATTATTTACTTAGCGAAAAAAAAGAAAATCTTAAAGACATCAAAATGGGGAAGATGAAGCAGAATTAAAATAAATACTAGCTTTAAGCTGTCTACCTTTACCCTTCTCATGACTTAAGCTAGACAGGCTATTCTCAACCTATTTACCCAGAAAGCATCAAGAAGGTGCATGTCTATAAAGAAAATCCTCTTGCTTACTGTCTCCTGTCAGTCAGTTCTTTCTGGTTTATTCAGGACAAGTGCCTCACCATCTCGTAGCCTTATTAACTATTCCTTATGGGGGCAAGGCAACTGCTGTTTTCCAAGCAAATTTCCTCCAGCTACCTATGCAGGCCCTGAGGCTCACTGAGGCTACAAAGACCCTTAATGCCGATTATTAGACACCCTTCAAGGGTTTACTGACCTAGTTTAGAAACCTCGTCTCACAGAGCGATCTTGGCCCTAGACAGATTATGTATGCTGGTCGACACTTGAAACTTTTATTGGCTTGTCTGTGCAAGGTAAAGCATGCCAACGTAGTCATGCCAGTAAAAAGCTCAGTAAGAATACATAATTATAAAGATGCCTTTCAGAGCTACAGCTTATTCCAACCCCCTCACTAAGATGAGATACAGTATTATAAGAGCTCTCGGTGGAAGGGAGTTCATACTGGGGCTGTTGCTGTTACTGTAGCTGCTTTAATTATAATCATGCAGTTAAAGCAGAGAAAAAAAAGTCCTGCACTGTCCTTTCAACTGAGAAGACAAGCATTTTTCATCACTCATCCTAAAATCATTTCCCTGTGTTTTGAAGTATGGTTTGAGGCAAGCGCTCCAAATCTTCTTTCAAACTTGTGTGTCTTTGATGATCCCCTTAGGCTGCTGCTCTGCTGTATTAATTGAAGCTTAGTGCAGTAGGAAATTTGGCCTCATAAATTTTAGAAATGCTGCATATTTATCTAGTAGTACTATAACCTGAGATATATTTAATTTTTGATGTCACTAATCACTTCTTTCATTTGCAAAAACATGCTGCCATGGTGAAGTCTTATGATTTATATTTTTTTTTTTTTTTTTTTAGACAGGAAAACATCACAGAAGAACGCTAGGGAAGTGTCAAGATTTCCTTCCTTTATAATGCTTGCTGTGTGATACATCTTTGAACAAGTCACCAACTTGTGTCTCTCCTTGTTGCAAAGCAGGTTAACAAAAGGTGTGTGCCTACCTCGCAGGGGCACTCTGAGGGCTGGCACTTGTAAAGCCCTTTTGAGGATGAAAAGCTTTATAGGGGCATTGAGCACTAATCTCGGGCATGTGGACAAGCTGCGCACATTCGAAGCAAAAACCTTTCTAATAACATCCATCTGCATCTTGAATACAAGAAAGAAATTGTAAGACAGGCTGTCAATGATCAAGGGTTTCTCATGCAGCTCACCCTACTGTTTGGCGGCTGGCCAGCTCGGAGAGCCTACGGAGGAAAATGGCTCCACAGGAAAAAATGTGCATGTTAAGCAGAGGACAGCTTTTGTGAAGGGTGAGAAAAACCAAGACAAATAGCCTCAACTGCCAAAGTGCTCTCTGGTACATGGAGGAATGAAGTGAGACGAAAGGGAAGGACGAAACTGCAGTGGGCAGGATCGTCCTCGCTACAGATAACGCTAGCCTGTATGGCCTATGATGCTGAAATAAAACACGTTTCTACTTCAGGACCAGACCTGCTTTGCGTTAAGGATGTTGCTCTGTGGAGAGGCTGGGAGAAGCTAGGGAAAGGTTTATTTGGAACTGTGGCACCTAAGCCAACCAGGAAGGCGTGCCAACCTTCAAAACTCTATTAATGACACCACAAAGTCCTTCAAAAAGTTTGTGGGGCAATGCAGCGTGATCAGAGCATGCTCAGAAGGCCTGATTCAGATTCTAACTTTTTATTCAATGGGACTTACCTTGCTGTCAAAGGCACTTTAACTGGTGCTGCTGACATGCAGGGCACCGAGTCCTCCCCTACTATTACAAGCCCTTGTGCAGAACCATCAGCAAATTCTTTTGCCTGATATATATGTGTGTGTATCTCCGATGTCAGAACTAGCCCCCTTACTTCCTCTCACCAGTCATCTACGGGTTCATTTCACTCACGCTGTGCTCCAGCTGCCCAGCATCGCAGCGCTGCGGCAAACAGAGGCAGTTTCAGCCAACGGTCCTCCCTCACTTCCAACAGTCTCTCCCTCTCCTGCCTCGCGAGCTACTTCGGATGCAGCAAGGTTTAATTAAAAGCAAAACATGCAGAAGTTGAATTAATAAATAAAATGTTTATCTGTGTATTTAGATAATTTCACCTGGAAAGCTTTACGGTCCTCCATTAAAGTATTTACATGCAAGAGATTTCGCCTCTAATAAATCATATTTTACATTTAGATAGTACCTTTTATTCTGATATCTCATCTTTACCGAAAAGTTGATTCCAGTCATGACTTGTGTAGCCTTTCATTCAAATTCCTGCCATATAGAAAGAGCCTGGTATTAAATATTTAAGTGGCTTTTAATTCATGTTATCTTGCCACAGATCAATTTAGCACAACTCATCAACTGCTAACATGATCAATAATTAATGTGGCTGCAGGTGATCTACATCAGAGTTCCGTTAGTCCTCTTAATGTCTTCCTACAGCTTACTTCACGAGTCCAGGGAGAGCAGGCCAGCTCTGCCATGGCTAACTGGAGCATAATCCATAGAGGATCTCAGTTCACTGAAATAAAAAAAAAAAAGGAAGTAAAAAGAAAAAAAAACCACCAACATCCCCACCAAAGCAAAAGATTTTGAAATGCTCTCAGAAGTGTTCAGAATCCAACAGATGAGCCCTGGTGAATTTTCCTAGCATGGTATATCATGTTGCTAATCCCAGCATTTGATTTCCTGACCTCCCCCTCTCCGCAGCAGGGATGGCAGAGGAGCATGTGTCCCTGCCTCAGCTGTTCCAGCCCAGAGCCTGGCACCTTAACCCAAGTTCTTTGCAGCTGAAGTTTAGATGCCACACTGTGGACTGAGGCAAACACTGTTCACCGAGGTGGAGATACAAGGCATCCAGTCACTCACTGCAGGGAAGGCAGCCTCCAGCAGAGAGACTGGCATCTGGAAACAGGGATGTTAGAGATCTATAGCATGCAAAAGTGAACTTAGTGGAATACGGCCATTTGTTTGGCTGATATTTTGGATGTATTTTACAATATAGCTGCACTGACGTGAGCTCAAGATAACTGATTCAAATGTAGACAAAACAAATAAGTTCTCCAATAAAACAATAACTTGCCTGAGAACTCCAGGGCTTCTTTTTTAAACCAAATTCAGACCCACCGTAAGTACTAACAAACATATTCATTCTCATAGCAAAAAAAACCCCAAGAAAACAAAACAAGAACCCAAACCAAACAAAATAAAACCACACCATGTGGTGTCAGACTAAGCACAATCCTCAGAATCAAACCTTGGGAAGAATGAAAATAACACATTAAGGGCAAAGTCTTTAGCGTGCCTTAGCATCTTCACGTCACCTATAGTAGCATTGTTACCAATAAACAGCATCAGCATCATTAATATCTGCTAATGAATAAACCCCAGGAAGCAAAACATAAGTTTTTTTAAACCCAGCCTTTCAGCAAAAACCTTGTCACCAAGTTCATATATTCTTGTATTCACAGATTGCTGCATCCAGCTATCACAGTTGCTCATTTAGGAACTCTGTTTTAAAATAAAACAGACTATCAAGTCTAAGCAGGTAGAAAAAGCAGAACATGTGCTGCAGCTCCAGTGTTGCCTCATGTCTCCCTCCATTTCAGAAACAGACCCCTCCAGCAAGACAGCCTTGTTTGTAAGGCCTGAGGATGTCCTGCTGTCCACCATGTGGCTGCTTCAAAACTGGATGCGCTTTTGCAAAGCTTTTTAATGACGTTATTGTTCTTGCTGCTGAAAATTTTGAATCATATGATTTAATCTGTAGTCCAATGACAGAGCAGTCATATTTTCCCATTTTTTATCTTTCAGTGACTTATTAGACTTTTGCTATACAAAATACAGTAATGCCAATTAGAAGGGTGATCTTTTACTTTCATAATTAGACACATACCATCAATTGTGGAAGAATTTTGCATAGCATAAAGACAGACAAAAAAAACCATGTTATCCACCTTCCTGTATGAAAATCAACACCAACATCAGCACGCCTACATATAGCATCACTTGTGCAAGCGTAACATCTCTTCAAGCACACTGGTATTTTAAATGAAGATGAGGGTTGAGGACGAAGCCAGCCTCTGGTAGCATAGTAACATGGCACACCATTGCAGGTGGCAGCAGGAGGCTATACCCAGCCCCTGGAGATGCCTGGCAGAGGCTGTGTGTGCTCCTACCCTGGCATGACAGAGCACACAGTAGCTGGCTAGGAGGCCTGGGGAAAAGGGTGTTGGGAAAGGGAAGGGAGAAGACGTGAGACATGGGAGAGACCAGACTGCGAAGAGGAGGAAAGAGAGACAAGTCAGAGAGGGAGGAGCAGCTGGAAGGTCAAGAGGAGGAGCCCGGAGCAAAATGTTGTTGAACAAGTAACCCCTGGTGATTCAGAGCCAGTGTCCACCAGCTCAGTTCTTACTCAGAAGATCAGCATTTGCCAGCAAGCGTGCAGAGACAGGCATCGCCTATCGAACACTCCGGTACTGCCCTTTAGGGATGGCTGGGAAAAAGAAAACTATTGAAGCAACAATAAAAAAGCCTCAGAACACAAATCAGAGTTGCCATGAACGTTTAAAGAGTGTTAACGAATACTGTGCTTTCCTTGGTTAGTCATGAATTAGAAGACTTATTTCAGATGAGGTTGGAAATATACGGGAAACCTCTTGCTGAGCATTTTTAATGCTGCATGTATTGCCGAAGCTCTGAGGATTTGTATTGTGCCATACAAGTCCCTTTGGATTTGCACACGTAGAAAGTGCTTGTGCCCTAAGGTGTTTACAAGTGAAAGAAAAAGCAGAAGACAACAGATGGAAGCAGCATCTGGAGGATCAGCAGAAATCAAGGCAGCTCCAACACGCACACCAGCCAGACTTTTGTCTGGGGCTCTGTTATCCCATAGCTTTTGCCAGCACCAAAAAAAAAAAAAAAAAAACCAAACCAAAAACCCCAAACCAAACCCCAACAAAACTCAAAAAAATTAATGGGTGAACCAGAAAAAATTAATATTACAAAAAGACCTGCATGTCCGTCCTTAGGCCACTTTCATGGGTTAGAGGACCCTGAAGAGCCACAGGAGCTGCCCAGGAGCTACTTTTTTTATAAAGCTCCCCTGAAGCAGAAATAACAGCTAAAACCTAAGAAGTCAGAGTCTCTACAACTCCATTTTCCTAAAGACAAATAATTTTATGTGTCAACGGGCGGGCTCCAGCAGACTAACTGCACCTATGGAAACAGACGTGGGTCTCAGAGTCTCCAAGGATTGCTGTGGAAGCTGCCTCCCCAGAGCTGCTTCCCTGCTGGAGATGGGGCCAGGCCAACACCAGGGACACCTGCAGAGCCAAGGGGACAATACGTCACAATGCATCACTCCTCAGCACCTGTGCAGGGGAAGAGCCTGTATCTACTGCGGTGGTGGGCAGAGGAGCCCAAGTGAAGCAGGGGCTGGACCCTTCCTAGGCAAGGAGAGCCCACACCATGCCCTCCTCCCCCCGCAGTGCCTCAGCAGGGAAAGCACTGGCAGAGGCAAGGGTGGTATTTTCAGGTAGGTGGTATTTTCAGGTATGTGATAGCACCAGGGGCTTGGAGCCCCTCTCATGGTGGGCTGCTACTTCAGCCTGGAGCAGGACTGCAGGTCCTACAGGGACAGGTTGCTGCCTGCGTGCATCTCCAGTGGTCATCCAGTCATCCCTTGCTTAACTCGATGGGTTGTTGATTAAAGTGAAAGCAGCACAGAGAAGAAAATAAAGTAGTTGCCCACTTTTTTGTTCTCTTGGACAGCTTGAAGCCTAAATAGAAAAAAAACCCCAACCTTACCTTTTTGTTTACATTTTTCATATCAAGTAATTATCTGGGTATTTTTCAACCCCCAGGGATTATTTATTGTGTGCTAGGCACACACACACATGCACACCCAGGGACAGTAACACGAATTGGATACTCTTTCAATTAGGAAGCCTTTGTGCCCTGCTCTGCAGTTCTCATTCATTACTTAAAAAGTGAGCCCCACACCTGCATATTGAAGAAAAAGCCCTGGCGGTGTTCGAGAGGAGAACGAGGTTCTGGTCTGAGAGGCTGAATGAAACCCTCCTGCTGAGTGTCAGCAAGGATTTCCCAGGGTTTCTAGTTAACAGCAGCTACAAAGATGTTTTCCTACTACAGCTCCATTTGAATTTCAAATGCACCAGTATAAAAGAGCAGATGGAAGAATAAAACTGATGGACTAAAAAATACATACCTTTATGAAATTAATCTGAATTCATCTTGGAGCCTGCTTTTAAATTATAGTGATGGCCTGTATATAGATTCACACTAATAAGCATTTTCAAATAGTACAAATTTAAAGACTGATACCTTCCCATGCCCCTGTGCCTTGTAATAATGAGATTTGTATAAGTTGTACTTCAATACTCTCTTCCTTAAACACCAAGGTACTAGAAACAATATCTGGATGCATAAATTGTGCTACAATACAATACATGTATTCCATTAGTACTGAATGTATGAGTATGTGCCCTTCAAGTTATACACAGCAGAAATTCACACTATTTGGGTTCAAGTGACAGGAACACTAAAACTGCAATTTGGAGTCAGCCTAAGAATTCATATCATCTAATATCCTTGCCGAATTGCTCTTAAATCTCATTCACAGTTTTTGCCTTGCAACTTCTTGGCGGTAAAAGGTGCCTCAATTTAGCTATGAACTGCATGAAAAAGAATTTCCTTTGATGTTTTAAATCTATTCCTAGAAATTTAATTCCAAGTTGTGGCTTATGAAATGTTGCAATTGCTCCTTATTCACCTTCTTCAGAAAGGTCAATGTTTAACAGCTCTCTACGACAGCCTTGTCAGTCACTCCAGAGAGAACATTAAATTTATTTAGACTTCCTGAAAAAGTGGAGTCAAATGTACTGTTTTAATACCAGATTACTGCTAATTTTCAGCCATTAAAATTAACAGAGTGGCACAGGTAGATAAGTACATCCACATTAACCATTTTCAGTACTTTTCTCATTTTAACAGATCATTTCAGGGGATTGGGGAGAAGGGGGAGCAAGAACAGCACACAGTATTCAAGCTCGAGGTGCAGCACCACTACATTCAGTGGCATAGTTATCTGGAGGTCATGTTGAGCTGCCTGTTTGCTGTGAGCCAACATGATACCATCCCCACTCCTCCTCAGAAGGAGCACAGAGTTGTAAAATCGTCTGGTCTCAGTTGTATAAATAGCACCCAGTGACAAAACTAGCCTGTCAGTTTACCTACTCAACTCTTCTGCAGCATTGTTTATACCATTAAAAAATAGAGCAAGTTTCAGAAAAATGCCAAGTTGGATAAACTTATTTCTACCCAATGACTGTGCTATGTGCTGTCCCAAGAGATTTTTCTACCAGAGAGCTTTTTGTACCCTGCTTGTTATCTACTATCATGGTAAGATTGCTATTACTCTCAGTAAATGGTGGATTACACTCTCTTAGGAGCGTGTGTTTTCTGGGGAAAGCACTTTTCCTGAGAAACTAATCTTGGAAAGTGCTTTGGACTCTTCTTGCTGACTGTCCTTAATCCGATAACATCGCAGCTGGACTGTGGGACACAGGCGTTGCTCCCGTGAGTGTCTGCCAGGCAATTCGGAGACAAGAGGAACAGTCAAGGTTATTTTTAAAGCACCAGAAGTAACTTAATCGCAGCAACATAATTGCCAGTCGGGAATGCACAGCTTGCTATTAGTGACACTGATAGCTTGTAGAGGGAAAAGTAAATTTCACCTGATTATTTATAGAGTTCTGTTGCTTGTAATGGAGCAAGCGTGTTATTGCAGATTTACAAGTTAGCAGATTGGTTCACAATTAGCATGTTATTCATATGCATTCTAGGACTCTTCAGATAAAGAGCCAGTGTCTATATTCCAGATGGGCCTATGATTACTGTTCTGTTTCCAATGGTTTAAAGATTAGAAGGTCTTCTGATCCAACTGGCATCCCTAAGGTCAAAAGGTGGGTGACCTTCTCCTATAGCCTCAGAAACCATCTTCTCAAAGAAGCAAACACAAAAAACTGAATGATAAACCTGACCAAGCAGGACTTCTTTACTGTATCATTTTAGTCATTCTCATAGAGAATCCAGATTAACAGCTTCAGTGACTGTTAGCAGGTGACAGGGGGGTAGAGCTTGCTTTTATTTCTTCTGCTCTATTCCAGCCTCAGCCTCTTAATCAAGTTTAGGAGAAAAAGCTAAGCAAATGAAAACAGAGCTAAATGCTACTTGAAGTATACTTGGCTGACAGAAATTACCTTTGGAAGATATCTTATTGGGGTATTAAAATTACACTTCTTGTGCAGAAGGGCCCCATTATCTTTGTCTTCATAACATATATGTAGAGAGGGAAAGCGCTAAAGAAGAAAGATGAGAGTCTGAACTTCCACACTCCGCACAAACTGGTGGGCTGTTTGTGATTTCATCTGCCAATGGCTGTAGCCCCTGGTTTTCACACAGTTTCCCCTGGGCACCCAAAGGCATTCCCATCTGTGTGCACACCAGGGCGGGAGCACCGCGCCGGGTGCCGTCCTCCTTGGGGTCTGACCTTCGGCCACTGGTTCCCACGTCCCACTCTTTGTTTTGGCACAACTCTTCCTCCCCAAGCCACCCTCCGCCCTCCCCAAGGCCACATGGAAAATGAGAGCAGTGAACTGATGTGTGTTAAAAATAGCCAGGAAAAAAACCAAAGCATTTTACCGTGCGGCGGAGAAGCAGTTGTTTCAGTGCCCCAGGCAGGCAGAGGGGCTGAAGCTGGCAGTGCTGCAAGGAATGGCATGTGGCATCTCACCCAGCGCTGGTGGCTTGTATTAGATGGTGATGATCTCAGGGTAGTTCTCAGAGGGTGTATTCCTACACCAAGCAGGTGAACGTCGTGACTGACAATTGCCTGGGTATACCTAGGAGATTGAGATAGCCGAGATATCTTTTTCTCTAAAGACAGTTGGAAGAAAAGGCAAAAAAAACCAAGCAGTGAGGTGCAGGTAGCGTTGGTTCCTGTGCTGTCTCTCACAAGTGGTTACCTCTGTTTACTGAAGGCCTCTTGGTGCTTTTCAAGAGGAGATCTATTTAATGGATGAAAGATGGAACGTAGCTTACGATGCTGAAAATCTGCCTCCGTCTTTTCAAGAATATAAAGGAAGCAAAATTAGCCAGAGAGACATATTTGCATTTTGAGTAATGTTTGAAATTACAGCCTGTAACAGAGCTTAAGCTTTTCATTATTTCTCCATTTCTCGTTCACAAATTAATACTTAGCACTCAGTCTGGCTTGACTTATCAGTTTTAAGACAGAACAGAAAACCTTCTTCTCACTGATTCAGAATCACTGGCCCTAGGGCTCTGTTTTCTCAGCAGCTCACTCGTCCTGCAAATCACAGAGTACCTGCAGCTCACGTGGAAATTAATAAATTCTGTTGTAAACACATGTCTTGGGCCTGCTTATGCTTTTCATTAAGCCTTTGTGAAATAGCTATTCCTAGATAATGCCAGCTGTGGCCATTTTATATTGGAAAGCAAGTGGGATCTTCCAGTTAAACTGGAACCAGGGACTCCTGTTCCAGAAAAAGAAAGGCCACACATGGAATTCATTCAAAAAGAGTTAATTAGAGCAATACCAAGCACAACTCATGGTATTTGCTATATGTTTATACTGTGTAGGTCAAGTTAAAGATGTTCATCACAAGGTGACAATTTTGGCCTCAATTCTCTGAAACCTTACACAAAACATGCTTAACTGTATCCACCACAAGTAGTAATACTAACCACCAGCTTCAGCTGGTCAAATTATTGTCATCTGGAAGTTACTGTTTGGCCAGTAAGATTAACTATTTCTGTTGTTGTTGAGGGAGTGGGAGGACATGAATTCCCTAAAGGGTGTTGTAAATTCAAGCAATGGTTCTGTATTTAACAATTGCTTGGTTCTCTGTACTTTTAAATATACCCTCCTCGCATATGTGTTTGCTGGGGAATAAGACTGCTAGGATTTATATGATTATTTACTTACATTAATGTAATTAGATGTCTTAGCTTACAATTAATATTTCAGCAGTAACAGTGAAACCAAAGGAAAACCAGTCTCAATGTTATTTAAATAACTATCATTCTTATGATTCTCTCTTCCCCCATTCATCATTCTGGGAATATACCCACAGCTTTCTCCAAAACCTCGATTAAATAAATATGTCTTTCACTGTGCCTAGAGAATCAGTGCATCTGGTCCAAGCTAGGGAGCATACTGTAGAGATTTCAAGTCTCCACAGAGTGTCCGCTGCCAGCAGCTCCTCTCTTTATCTGACCAAGAATAGCCTGCTCAAACGCTTTTGCTAAGCCAAAACTGCTGAGAGGCAGTCCCTTGGGAATCAAGCCAGGGTTTTTCCCAGTGACAGATATATTCCGTCTTCATCCTTATTGATGGAACATTTATAATTGATTTTCTTTGTTTACCCTTTCCCATATTCTACAGGGAAGAACAAAAGCCTAAACTTTGCTTTCTGTATGACAAACAAGCAGGCATTCCTTACAGAAAATTAATCATATGGTGGGAAGCATTGAGGGACCGTTTGACTTTATATTAAATTACAATTCAATTTCTACCAATTATTCAAATACATTGTTTCTTCTGAAGCCCAGACAGGACAATAACACACATAATTAGTGAAGATTCTTCTCTGGAAAGGGGAACATTCAGTTACATGAATGTTCAAACTATGGAGTTGAAAAATAATAAACCTGATGGAAAAATAAGGACATAGTTCCAAGCTATGTTTTCTCTGGCAGCAAAGTTGATTTAAGCAGTTCCTGCTTTTTATTTTTGCACCTATGACACAGTCCACTGCCTCTGTACTTGTGCTGATGTGACTGTTTTGGAGCTACACTATAAACTGGATTAGTGAAATCTTGGGAAAATTTCCCCATTACCTTTAATTAACAATGAAAAATGTTATAAATTAGCAGGACCCCATCATAAAGAGGCTTTGGAACCTTGCTGAGCATCAGCTATTAACTCAGAGAAGCAGACTCAGTTAGTACCTCTTCCTCAGAGCTCAGCTGCTGATTACAGGATGCTGGAAACATGGATATTATGTTAAAGGAAGCATTGCATGGACTACTCACGCTTGAAATTTATCCCCATGTTGAATAGGACTAAATCTGTTTTTAAAAGGTGCCCTTCCCTTTTCATCCAATACAGTCAAAAGAAAAATCATCAGCCTTTACTGAGAGGCTAACCTGACTTTGAACTGAACTGGAGTATCTTTGTTTCAACAGCATCTGCACATAGTGATCTATTTTCAGTTAATATGGATCCTCAGAAGACACGTGGCTTGAAAATGAATCCCTTGCCTAGGAACAGGAGTCGAGTATTATCTACACTTGAAAGTTCAGTTGGATTAACATATAATTATAAAAACTATTCTGGAATAACTCCCCAAGTGTTTCACAAAAAAGAGTTCCTTTCTGTTCCTGTTTTGCTTCATCCATAAGCTGCTCCATGTGAAAACTCACCCTCCTGTTTTGCACCTTTGTTTTTATTTTCTGATAACTATGATAGTTTGGAGGAATATATTTTTATCCTCATCCTGGATCAATAGAGCTAAAGCAATAGCATAAATATCAGTAGACCAGCAGGGAATTGATTTAAATCTATACCAGCAATGATGTCGTCTGGCATCATCAGCTGCAGCTCCAGTAGGAGACTTTGTCAGCACGCTTCTAATGGTTTGTCCTTTTAACTAAAAACATGGCTTGTGGCTTTTCCAGAGGCCTAAACCCACACTATGCTTTAAAAACACTCTGTGTGACAAAGCTTTAGGGCTGAGCCTGGTGCAACAGGAACTCTGGTTGATACCCAAAGACCTATCTTCTATTGATAATAAGAAACATTTTTAGAGCTTCACTTTTTCTTTTTTCTTTTTTTTTTATAAACGTGGATGAGAGTTATTTGCTCCTCAGCTGGAAACCTGTGTGGGGCTTGTCTGGCTAATTGATATTTGATGGCTGAATCTTCATAAAGTCCCAGTCATGGAAGTGATGATGGAAGTGGTAACAAGACTGTCCCTCTCAGGCAATCATAATCTTAACTTAGTCATTCTAAATTTGGAGTATCTTTTTTGAAGCTATTATCTAAAGCTTTGTAATAACCATTAAGGCAGAATCTGTCTTCATATGCTGTCAAGCTCTAACAACCCTCAGTTTGGGCAGTAAAAATATCAATACTAATCTCAGGCTGTAAATTGATGCTACAGAGACTTTGGTGATTTATGAGTTCCCATAACACTCTTGCCCTGTCTGCACAGGTGAGAGACATCTTGCAATCACAAGCCCCCTTAGGTTAAGCTTCTAGCTTTGTATTGTTAAAGTAGTTTTCTAAATACTTGATTTACTTACTTATATTTAGTCCATACAGACTGTAACAGCAGCTTATGGAGTTCACAGTGCTCCTTGCAAAGAGCACCATTGTCTCTCTTGTATGGACTGTGAACGGGTGTTGTGGAGGCTACTGGTGAACCTCAGCATGGGAGAAACTCTGAGGTCAGATCTATGCCTAAGTCTCCACCCTCCCATGCCTTGAGTTTCAACCAAGGAAAACTCAGGTGCTCAGGCTGGATGGGAGCTGTGATATGTCCCAGCCAAATGTCCCATCTGAAGGCTCAGTGGAGCAGCAACAAGGAATTTCTTTGTTCTTGTTCTTGTACTGTGCCTTCTGGATGTGCACCTGCTCAGCTGGAACAGCACCTCATTCCATAAACTCTGACCCTTTTGTAATTCTGCACTAAAATGCCTTGTAAAGACACCTCTGAACGACCTGAAGTAAGTCTCTTAAAATCTCTGGGCTTTGCAAAGTGACTTTGCATTCAATGATATTTTAGCCTGACATTTAAATCAATTAAAATGAATTAAAGCCACTTTAATTCTGTATTAGAATACCTACACTGACTTCATTTAGTAAACCAAATCCGCTTTAAATTCATATCTTTGGCTAATATGTATTCATTTCCTGAACATGTTCATATAAATATATCTGAAAGCACTATTTTACCAGGTAGGCACTCCATCAAACAGAACAAAACCAGAAGGAGGCTAGTTTTGATATATGTCATACCCGTTTTTCAACAGCCAGCTTTTCAGAGCAGGAAAAAGGAATGATTCAATGAAAAAACCCGCAATGTGATCCCCACTCCAGGAGACACACTCTAACAAAAGGTGTAACAAGGACAATGCTCTTGCAAAGTGGAACAGCTATACACAATTGCTGCATTATAAGTAAGATAAAAGAAAATAAAGTGCGCTGAAGTAGGTTAGTAGCAAAGATGATTAAAATAATAAGTTTCTCTGTCTTTTCTGTCTATAAGGTCCAGATGGTATAGGTGATTACAGACCAAGGAAGCCTGAACATACTCACTACATAGGGGCGACATCTCCAGCGATGGAGGGTACGAGTGATGTCAGCTACTTGTGGCGCCCAGCCCCCTGCCTTTCATACGGATCACTTCGCAGATCCCACTACGCTGGTGAAATTGGGTGGGGGGTGAGAGAGCTCAGCCATTTCAACAGGAAAAATCTGCAGAGTGGAGCACAGATTAAGGTGAGGATGAATTGGTATTTGAAATTCCCTGAGTTGTAGAAGGCAGAAGAAATTTGTGCTGTGCTTTGCAGTTGCAGTCTGAATTATCATTAGGGCTGAGACTAACCATGGACTAAGCAAGGAACAAGAGAGAATACAGCTGTTAGATTAAAAACTCTGCTAAGCAAAACATCAGCCCGGACCAATAGATCTTCAGGAAATATTTTTGTGACGGTTTGCACAGAGTCAGGCTCCCAGGTGGATGAAGCTTTCTGAAAAATAACCTGACTGAAGCATTCTACTTAACATAATACAACAGCCACTTTGAAGGGCTGGGTGACTGTGGACTGGATTTTTCCACATGACTGGAGTAGACAGGGGTGCCAAAGGAGCTGTTTGAGGGAGCGAGGTCTAACATGACATGAGCCATCAAGTCATTCCACCTGGTTGATTCCTAAATGCTGTCAAGAGACCTAAAGCATCAGGTCTGCAACCTCAGTGTGACCAGAATCCTGCAGAGATCAAGTGCTCACAGACACTTAAAGACTCCCAGTAACTCCACAACCTCCATTTTACTCAGTCTCATGCAGGGCACGGGGTGCAGAAGTAGCTAACAAGCTTCAGCTACCCGAATTTGTTCTTCTAACCATTGTTCTAGGACCTCATTTTGAACCTCTTACTTACACATCTAGTTAGAGCTGAATCTGTATTTGCACAAGGTTATAAGCAATTTAGTTTTCTATTTATACCTGTAGATAAGATGTACATCAGATTTTTCTCATACATACACATTCAAATTCACACATGATAATATGGGTATATTTAACATTATTACGCTTATTGCACAGTAGTTTTAGAAGCCCAAAAGTCTAAGGTTTTGATTTTTTTTTAGGGCTGTATGAAAAATACTAATATGTATTTTTCCTAAAACAAGCTTTTTTAGTAGGTAAGGTGCTCTTAACACTGTGCTGCAGTGTGTCTACATTTGAACACTGTCTATCCCTCCAAGTATACCATTCTTAAAACACCAAAAATAAGGTACATAAGTTATTCACTGGTTTTGTCTGTTATACACCATATTGAAAATAGATGTATCTCATTAAGTGGATACAGTGAGGGGAAGGGAAATTGGTCCCTCCTGGGAGGAAATGAGGCTGCTTGGGGGGGTGGAGGGAGGAAGCTTCCCAAGGACAGAGCGAGACAGCTAAAAAGAAACAAGTAGAAATGAGAAATCTCGGGAACTGGAAAGCTGTGGCATAACTGGGATTAGAAAACTGCTGTGAATAGCAGATGCACAGGTTCCTGGAGTGATGAAAAGAAAAATAATTTTTGGGAGCCAAAGGACAGGGTGTAGCGTTTGCTGTAATCCAGGAACCTGGTGAAAGGTTATTAGAGCAGGAGTGAACCTGGAAGAGAGGACTCATGCCACAAGGATTGAGCAAGCAGAGCTAGGTGTGTTTACAAATCTTCCAGAGTCTAGTTTCTGCAGTTACAAAATTTGCCTTCACTTAATATCTACTCATGTGAAACCAACTTTTGAGCTTAACTGGTCTTTTGTGCTTCTTGAGGACCTCTGAAGAAAAGTTGTAGGGCTTCCTTGAATCTGTAACTGGAGTCCCCTGAAATAGAAAAGACCAGCCACTGGATTATCATCTCTGAACAGCTGTCCTTTTTGGTCCTCGTGGGGATCTGGTGTTCTCTTCCCAACCACACACCAGGCAGTCCCCCCATCCTCCCCAGAAGGAACAAAGCAAGACAAAGGGGTAGATTTTCCTTTTTTGATCGTCCCACCTGAATGCAGAGAAGAGACAGAACTCACCCTATTTGTTTTCCCCAACTCACAGCTGTTCACAAGCAAAGGAATACATTCAGTAGCACAGCATGAAGGTAGCTGCAGGTGGAAAGGTGTTAAGTGGATCAAGCTACTTGTCTGAGTTAACTAGCCATTGCAATTAAGAAGCTTAACTGTATCACATCTATTTGGAAGGAAAGGATATATGGTATGAAACTGATATCCTTTAGTTTCTAGAGGTTGTTTGTTTGTGACTTACTGTGATGCAGGGAGACAAAAGTCAACAGCCATTCAGACACTCTGCAAGCCTCATTTGATCCCTGAGGACACCCTTTTTGCATTCCTGCTGTGCACCACCTTTCTAGGTCAAACTCGGAATCTTCTTTACCATTTCTCTGCAAAGTCTGAATAG
Organism: Scolopax mira; assembly: GCA_004320125.1. Taxonomy (NCBI): domain Eukaryota; kingdom Metazoa; phylum Chordata; class Aves; order Charadriiformes; family Scolopacidae; genus Scolopax; species Scolopax mira. Next base: position 29,593 of record BJBW01004782.1, read on the forward strand.
ATGTACAGTCCTGGCAAGAACTGTTGTATTGACTAACATCTCCTACCATTGCTCAAAAAACAGGGAACTATTAGAGAGAGTCCAACGTAGGGCAACCAAGATGATTAAGGGATTGGTGCATCTCTCTTACGAGGAAAGGCTCAAAGAGCTGGGGCTCTTTTAGCCTGGAGAAGAGAAGGCTGAGGGGAGACCTTATTTATGTTTATAAGTATCTCAAGGGTGGGCTGAAGGATGTTGGAGCTAGACTCTTTTCAGTGGTTTCCAGTGATAGGATGAGGGGCAATGGGCACAAGCTGGAACATATGAAGTTCCATTCAAATATGAGGAAAAAGTTCTTTATGATAAGAGTCATGGAGCCCTGGAACACGCTGCCCAGGAAGGTCATGGAGTACCCTTCTCTGGAGATCTTCACAACCCACCTGGATGCAGTCCTGAGTGATGTGCTCTAGGCATTCCTGCTTTAGCAGGGGAGTTGGACTAGATGATCTCTAGAGGTCCCTTCCAACTCTGAAAATTCTGTGATTCCTTGATTTCCTGCTGAAATGAATCTGGTGTGAAAATAAGGGTGTGCATATATAGTGCACATATCCATAACATCCATGTAGAAGTGTGCATCATACCTACGCAGTAGGTTTGTGATGCTGCTTTTATGAATTTAGCAGTGTCTACCTGAATTCTCTTCCTTCTTAACAAAAAAAAGCACCCATAGGCAGTACTAAGGGGCACTTTGATACCTCTGCATAGAGCTGTGTGTTTTTAGGAAGCAGCAGCCATTTAGGAAACACAAGCCCAATGTGAGTAGGCATATCCCAGGGGCACAGCCATGTACCAACACACAGGGTGGATTTTAATAGGAAGAAGAGAAGGGAGATGTTAGATTTCTGAATTATGAGAACCTGCTGCATAAGGTGTGCTGTCACAGCCTGACACCTTCTGCAGCTCCAGCCCTGAGAGAACCCAGTAAAGCTGAGCTCTGCAGAGGTGACCAGAGGCCCTCCTGCCTTGCCTGCTGGTCCCCTGTGTGGCAAAGAGCGGTTAAAATTTTTAAAAAACACAGTTTTTCACTATTTCACTTTCACTATTCAGTGGGGTTTCTTTTTTACAGTGTATAGATTTTATGGTCTACTTTGTCTTTCTAAGTGCACTTTTTCTAGTCCTAAACCAGATCTGAACCATTTTCTTCACGTAAAATCAATAGCAGACATGGATTCAAGTGTCTCTCTTAAATATCTAACATCAACAGATAATTTCATTACTCTCATTTCTGATTTGCAGATATTGCTCTGAACACAGATTAAAATAAAAACAATTTAAGCTGCTTAGTGAAGTTACAATAAATAGCTTTGAGAACAATTTGTTGGAAAAATAAAGATTTTAGCTTGTTATTTATCATATGATCTTTAACGAATTTTAAGCTATAATACAGTGCTCATATTGATTTCCTTTACACCAGAGAGACGCTGTTAAGATATTTTAACCAAGCGTGCTTAAGACACCCAGCCTGATTAGAATAATGTTCTCAAACATATTGTACAAAGTCGTAATTCTTAACTCACAGTGCTTCTGCCAGTGTTAACACCCCCAAATTTTTGAAAGTGAAAGCACATTGCATGCTGAACAAGGGCCTTAATGCTGTCACCATAGAGATGACACTTTGCAACCCTTAGTTATGTCTCCTTGATTGCACCAAAAAAATGCACTCTCTTTATAGACAAATGTTTTTGGTTTCTTGAGGATGGCTTCTCTAGATGGTGTTTTAAATAATGTCTTTGTAGACACATAAATATTATTTTGTAGTATGGTGAATTTTTCAAGATAAAGAATACAATAACCCTTCAGATAGAAGAAAGACAACAATCAGTATGAATAAATGCAAAGGAAATTCCTTAGTTAAAATTACAGAGAGAACAGCCACTCTTTGTATTCACAGAAAAGTACAAAAGAACCTGTTATTTTTATTTGGCCAATTAACTTTAAAAAACAGGAGAAAAAATATTTTGAGTAAACCAAAACAAAAATATTTTTCTAGGGTTGGAAAACCAAACCCACTTATTTTTCCTTCAAAATAGAATAAAAAAAGGACATTTTGAAACTGTTTTTACAACATTTTTCCTTTTTTTTCCTAGTAGAAAGTTTTGCAAAATTGAGCTCAAATTCCTAAATATCACTAGTTGCTTTCTTATAAGTAACATAATTACAGAAATAACCACCCAGTCCTATTTTGCAATAACTAGGGAGTGAAAATCAATGCATTGCAGAAAGGCTATGGACTTCCATCTCCAAAGCTAGCTGCTTTTCATGCTATGCAATCTCACAACAAGAAGTCCTTGCCCCCACCCCTCTTGAGCAATCACTGCAATCACTGAAGTACCAGGCACACTCATGGTTCTGCACAAGCGCTTACTAAGAGCAAGGAAAATGATATACGATAGCAAAAGTCATAATTTAGTCATACTTTAACGCAACAAGGGACTTCAACACAAAGCTTGTGTCTCTGGGCTGAATGCATTTAAGCCTGACCAGGTCATTCAGCACGGGATGCCCCTGTAGGCCAGCCGGGTGTGTGGAGCTTGCTTTGCTGTGTGCAAGTGCAGTTAGCTTCCCTGGCCATCTCCTCATAAACACCCTGCAGACCCAAGGAGCAAAATTCCCTGGGTTACTGATCAAAACAATTGTTTTACCTCTTTTTTTCTGGCTTTTACTCTATTCTTTCTTAGTTGTGCTTGTTTCCATGACAGCTAGGAACATATATATACAAAACCCTTTAAAATACCAAATCGATTAAGCTTTTATCAAGTGGTAACAATCTAGTGCTTCTGAGGTGATAAGCCCTCTCCTAACACAGAAAGGTTTTGCACGTGATCCACAGGCCAAATCCAACCCAGAGGACAACGCCACTCACCCTGCCACCCCTCATGGCCACGGTGGGGGAAGAGGGACTGAAGACAGGACATCTGCTTTTCCCCAAAACCTCCTGTATTTCCAGAAAGGAGCTGTTGGTTCAGCTAACAGACTCTCAGCATCAACACTGCTACGTGCCAATCATCATGATGCCTGGGCTGCATATGCTTAATAGCCACTGATTTCAGAAGCTGATTATCTAATTGCTCTGTCATGTCAGCTTTGACCTCACGCTTGGCCCAAATCCTCCAGTCCTTGATGTTGTGCTTTCTAGAAATAGACAGGCTGCCTGTCCAGACAAGTAAGAGCAAGTGTGGGGTAGGTGGTGTCAGCGACTTCTGCTTTTGACCCTGAGGGCAATATGGATTCAACCAATTTGAGGCACTTGAGCATGAACATCCCCCAGGCGGTACAGTGGAGCTCAGGTTCTCAAGCTATAGTAGGCAGAAGTGATCTGGGAGCTTAAATCTCCCTCAAAGCAGGAATCATCTCCCTTTTGTGCAAATGGCACGGTGGAGTCAAACCCAATTAAAGTTTGTAAGAGTAATTTGCTGCTGCTGCTCCTTTTACCAGAGTTTTTACACTGAATTGCTCATGTCTGCCAGAGAAAACCACAGAAAAACTTCAGTTTATCTCCTCTGACATCTCTGAGAAACAGAGCTGCTGTATGCTCCCTTTATCTCTCAACATGCCTCATCAGGGGAAGAAAAGACAACCCCCAAAAATGTAACTGCTGTTACATTTGTGAGTGCCGTGAGGGATGTCCCCATGCAGGCTGTCCCCAGGCCATCAGCCCACAGAGCTTGGGGGCCTGCTGTGGGGGGACATCTGGGCAACATCAGTAAATCTGTGCGCCCGAGCCCAAGTACCAATGTGCACCCACCTGCCGCCTCGTCTCTAACTGGGCAATGATACCTGCACAAGGGAAATCCAGTTTTCCAGAAAATCCAGAGGAAAACTGAGAGTCCTGCAACTCGCTAGTGCTGCAACTGTGGCACTGGCTCCCACGTAAAACAGGATCCCCTCTCAGCCCTCGGTTGGGAACGGGGATGCTTATTTTTTCAAGTGCATGTCTAAATTCTTCATCAGTTGAAGGAAGCCACCAGAGAGACACACTTGTTTTAGGAGAGTCCTAAAGAAAACAAAGAGAAAGAGGAAAAGGTAATAGAAGAGCAGGGATGAAGGGAAGGACAGTTGTGGGTGGGAAGACAAACTGAAGGACATGGGTCACTTTTAAGTACAGCTTGGGCAGATCATGAGCTGCAACTTCAACACAACTTGAATTCTGGGGGCTAAGGGAAAATAAGTTGCCTAAGCAATTGTCACTGCTTAATCTGTGTCTGACATTTTGGCTGTTTGATTGCACAGGCCCTGAACAATTGCACTGAGCAAATAAGAGGAAGCAGCAGAGAAATCAGGGAGGACGATTATGCCACTCTGATTGTTGGGCTTCAGAGGAGCTCTGATTCAGCTATTTGTAACAGTCCTTTTCCCAACATATGGTCCAAGTCCTGCCTGCAGATAAGCACGGCAGGAATTCAAATAAAAGCTACTCAGGGTGTAGGTGTTGCTGACAAACACATACACTGTGCTGCTGCTTCTCTCCCCAAGACAAATGTAATACATGTGGTTATCTTGCTCAAGCAAGTTAAGTTTAAAAAACAGCTTATTACTGAAAATTGAACCTTAGCTTATCTACAGTGATATTTGCTATCCTGGCTGCATTTGTGTCCCGTGACCCCAGAGGTACAGTCTGTCACGGACTTTGGGTTTTATCCCTTTTCCGTTTTCCATTTGTGACCTTTAGATGCATTTTAAATATTTTAATTCCCTTACCTTTCCAACAACTCTTCCTCTGCTTAAAGAAATCCGCAGGAAGGCATTTCTTTAAGTGACACTATATTATCTCTTTAGATAATTTTAAGTGAGTCAAACTGCCACCAAGCCCACTGTCTCTTGCACGATGAGGAAACAAGCAGCAATTGTTATTTTTCACGTTCTTTAGTGTCTTTGTCATATCTCCACCAAAATCTTCCAGGTGGAGACAAACTTAATCTTCCTTCCCAGTACCATTTGAGAGCGTCACACGTGCCTTAAGGTTAATGTTGTACCACATTTTATTTCTGTTTCTTTGACAGAGAGGACCGTTTCGACAGGCTGCTGAAGACAGAACAACACACTGGTACCAAAATCCATGGTAACCACTTATTAATTTTTTAAAATTTTCTCTAATCTGTGCCCTGTGAGGACATTAGATGAGAATTCCTGGAATAAGCAAATTATTGGCATACTTGACTTTGAAGTTCAACAGATCTAACGAAAGCCTACTGCTGGCACCCACTGCTGCAGAGAACCATTGAGAATAGGGTATTTAGCTGATATTTGTCATAAATCAATAGAAGTATTCCAGAGCTAAACTACAATACATTTCAAGCAGCTAGAGGAGCTCTCTAGGGAATATTTAATCCCCTTTGAAGAGAGTGTCCTGTTTCACAGAATCCCATTTAGTTTTCAGTGAGAATGAATTTTTTCCAGTTACTTTGATTAATGCATCTTGAAAGAAAACTCAGGTTTATAAAGCAATAATTAGCAATAATCATCTTCAGCTAGGAATGTACTACAGAAATTGGAGAGTGACAGTAGCAAAAGCCCTTATGAGACTGGCACAGCTCTCCCAGCGAAACCATGCACGTGAAAAGAACTTACACCATACCAGCAATATGTGAGGCTTTAAGAGGTTCACCATGACCAGGAGCTTTAACTGCCAAAGCATTCATAATGGATACCGAGGTAAAATATGGAGCAGTGAAAAGGACTAAGGCCATTTATGGAAAATGACTGCCCAAGGAGTTCTGTTGCACCTCCTCTCCTTCCCTCGGGAGTAACCACTGGGAAATACAGTCTATTAATGAGTGCAAGGCAATGACCCCTACTAGAAAATGGGAAATGCTTAAATTTCCTAGGTCTCGCCTGTGAAGCAGCAGGTGATGACTGACACACATTCACAGTCACAGCAGGTCTCCAGACATGCCCACCTGCTCCCAGGGCTGTGGAAACATGTCCTGCCCCTGCTCAGCAGACGTCACCGCCTCTCTGTGCGTTGCCTCGGATGTGATACGGGGGGCCAAGGCTGTGCAGACAGACACGGCTCTGCTCAGCTTCCTCCTCCTTCCCCTTTGCTCCCACCTCCACAGGCTGCAAAGGGCAGCTGCTGCCCTCAGGACACTGCTTCCCTGCCCAGTGCCCCATAGCACAAGCATCTTGAATCATAGAATAGAATCATAGGATCATATGGGGTTGGAAGAGACCTCTGGAGATCACCTAGTCCAACCCCCCTGCCAGAGTGGGTCTACCTAGAGCACGTTGCACAGGAACTTGTCCTGGCGGGTTTTGAATGTCTCCAGAGAAGGAGACTCCACCACCTCTCTGGGAAGCCTCTTCCAGTGCTCCACCACTCTCACAGTAAAGAAGTTCCTCCTCATGTTTAGGTGCAACTTCTTCTACTCAAGTTTGTGCCCATTTCCTCTTGTCCTGTCTCTGGGCACCCCTGAGAAAAGACCAGCCCTGTCCTCCTGACATCCTCCCTTTAAGTATTTGTAAGCATTGATCAGATCCCCCCTAAGTCTTCTCTTCTCCAAACTAAAAAGACCCAAGTCCCTCAGCCTTTCCACATAGGAAAGATGTTCCAGGCCCTTAATCATCTTTGTGGCCCTTTGCTGTACCCTCTCCAGCAGTTGCTTGTCCTTATTGAACTAGGGAGCCTTCTTCAGCTGCTTCTTATTTTCCCTTTGCCTGTTTATACCACCTGGAGCAGCAGCAGGGCTGCTGGAGCTGATGGGGGCTCAACTGGCTTCGGCAGATAGACCCATGAAAAGCCTGAGCAGCTCCTCCAAGCTGAACTCCTCATTGCTGGTAGTAGCAGCAGTACCGGGAACAGATAGACCAGCCAGTCTTCAAAAGCTGCAATCTCCCTCTAAACTACAGCACGGGTATGCTTCCCAGCATGCCGGGAGCAGGAAGTCGTTATCAACTGACTGCTTATTTTGGTTATTACAGAAGTGTTCTGTTGAGACTCTTGTAGCCTGGTGACAAGCTAAAACATAAAAACTGCTTCCACAAAATCTGTGATCCCACAGTGTCTTCAGTCCATCACTGGAAGGCAGCCAGGGCCGCCAGGCAGCGTTGCAGCTTTCTCATTTTGGTAAAGCATTCATAAAACATGCACCTTATTAAGCACTTGGAAAGTAACCCTGATGGTTGAACAAAGAAGCAGCAATTTTCTGTTGGGGAATGGTTTCTTTGCTTTTCCCCCATAGGAAGGTGGGTAGGAAAACAAAGTCACCCAAGTTGGAACTAAATAAATGAAATGCATTCAATTAGCTAATGGAGTGTCTCACAAAAGGTTGCACTATTAGAAAATTAAATTAGTTCTTCCTAACATGCTGAGATTCTCTAAGTCATTAACACCGCTTTATTTATTTTTTTTTTTAAAACTGTCTGAAATATTCAGGGGATTATTTTTCACCATAGGCTCTTTCCTTTTCCTGCCATACCTTTCAGTCTTGACTCACTTCAGGCCCACAATCAGTGCTAATTTGTGAAAAACATTCCTAAACTAGATAACTTTGGTACAATTCATGAGTACAAGGAACATATTTCAGATTTTTCTAATGGAACATGGTGTTCTCAGAGATCAGTTTCATGAGCTATTATATGACTTAATACCACTGGGTACAAAAAGACTCCTCTCAAGCATGTTCATTGGTCTTTCTTATGCCTTTTTATAGAAAATCTGCAGAAAATGGGAGTATTTTGAATTTGACGTCCTGCCCTTGCAATATTATTCTGGATGAGCTCCATCCAATTTACATTAGGTTAATTGACAGCAGTGTGGCATTTGCTGGGGACAGCTACAGAATGGCCAGACGTAGCTCTTCAGTGCACTACCACAGTGGTGTGCTCTGTGTGGTGCAGTGCCAGAGACTTCCCATTCCCTTCACACCATCCTGGTTGTGATGCTGCAGGGTTGGTGGTTAGGAAATGCAGCGTATGATCAGTCACAACTTTATAATTCCACCTAGAGCTTGCTGAAGGGATAGGGCAGAAGGGAAGAGGAGATTTCCTGAGAGTACATACCTATTCGGTACATACATTTTCAGAATGGGCTCCTTTGCAAGGGTATCTGATCTCACTTGAATCACCTGGAGGGTCCAAGGTGCCTCCAGCCAAGCTAGAGAGAAGACTGGAGGAAGGAACGGTGGTTGGTGCTGCCTCATTCTCAGTGGAGGGGATCTGTCGCAATGAAAAACCCAAAATCTGCATTAAAGATAGATTGACAACAGGAAGCACAGGCAAAAGTCCTGGGAAGGGGGGGTCAGGGCTGACAAAGAGCCAGCTAGGGACATTTTTCACCAAAAGTGTTTCTTTCCCAGGCAAGCAAAAGAGTCAAGTACATATGGAGCTCCATTAGGTTGATACTCATGTGCTTAAAGTCAAGTCCATTGCTGGATGGGATCTGGCATGCCCTTATGTAAGCAAATTATTTTTATCTGCTTCTAGCCTAATAGAAATTTGAATATTTTGAGAACTCATAGGTCTCATTGCTATGGAAACTAACTTGGTATCTTTAGGTCAGTCTTGCTATCTCTGATTTGCAGAGTCCGCATCTATTCTTAAGGAAAAAAAAAAAGAAAAAAAAAAGAAAAAGAAAGAAAGAAAGAAAAAGCCTAGCTGTATTTTCAGTTTCAGTCCCACTCCCCAATACCCTTTGTCTCACTTTTGTAGCTAAAAGCAGAGTCCAACAGCCTTTACAGGGAAGAGAGGCTGCGGTATCAGCAGTCCAATGCCAGGTCCCTGGTTTCAATGTCAAAGAGAAGTGAGGGAATTTACACTGATGGTACAGACAATTGACACAGGAGCATCAGAAGGCGAGTCAACCTCACCCAGGGGTAGACATCCCTGTAGGGAAACCTGGCCTCGTACAGCTGTCCTATCCTTGTTTCTCTTTTCTTGTGTGAGCAAGCCAACACGCTCACTGATGTTCTGGAATGCTAAACAACTCTCCCAATCCATAGATTGATAATGGGAGAATTTATCACTGCATGAACAAGGAGAACTGCTGCCATAGGAGTGGTTGAGCTGGTACAATCTCAGTGAAACAGATAGGCCCCATCTCATGTCAGGACATCTGCATTATTGCGAAATCTGGGCTTTTCTCTCTCTTCCCCAACCTTTCTCCTTCTTCTGCACAACATCAGCTACCCTCACCTTACAGTTTATCCAAACTCGGTGACCAGCCACATTCCTGCGATGACAGAAGACAGGTGAACATCCCTATGGTGAAACTGGCACTTGACACACTTCAGTTTCTCTATAGCACTGATGGAGCTGGGAGGGGCTTGCATTTCTTTGGTTTGCCTTTTCTCAGTCACTTTGTATATTAGGAGAGAAAAAAATTACTTTTTCAGAGACAGACAGTTCAAGGACAAATATATGTCTGTATTTCATGGCCTTCAAAGACTTTTCAGCACAATTCAAAGTCACAAAGAATTCACATCCAAAATGTTTAAAAGTTACTGGAATTTTACTACTGCAGTAACGGAAGAAGTTTTTCTTTATTTTTCTTGTTCTAACAAAAAGTTGTCTCTTTACTGACAGAAATGTTGTTTTCCCACAAAACCCAATTATTTCGGTTGCAATACATACCCACATTTTTGCTCAGACTGGGATGTATTGTAAATTCTGCTGTAAAAAGAGTTACTTTTTTTGCAAAAATGGTAAATCTACCAAGAAGTCAGTGCCTGTCACTAAAAGTGAAATATTTTACTCCAAAATACTAACACATATATACCTGCTTAATAAATTTCTTTCTATTTCAGCACATACAATCTATATACCTTAGTACTGGACAAATATTCCTTGCTTCAGCACCTGTGGCTATAGAGGGAGTTCTATCCACATTCTTCTTTGCTATTCTTTGTTATTTTCAGTTTTAGGTAATCTCTTGATTTTTTTCCCTCCTTTGGAGAACAAGGCTAATCTCTTCTATTAGCTCAAAGACATTTTGTGTACAGTTTTGGGTTTTTTTTTCCCAGAAAATGAATCTTGAGGCTCCATTTTCCAGATTTTTTCCCCCAGTATGAGTGAAATCACTATCTCACCATGGTCACTTTTTATCCAAGCCAAATATTAAATATATAAGATCGCAGGCAAGCACTCAAACTTTTGGAGAATCAGGATTATGCAACGGTGGAAAATGAGAAGAAAGTGTTTTTTAAAGGCTGAAGGAAATTCAGCTTCAACAGACAGGGAAAATCCCACAAGTTTAATTCTTGTAATGGATGGCAGTGACACACGCTCTGCTTTCTGGGATGAATATGATTCCATAAAGGAATGCAACATGAACCAGTAGTTAAACTAGGACAGATGTTGCTGGAAATACTTAAAAGATGTTTACTTTATATTATTACTGATCAAATACGCAGTGTTCTTGGGTATGTCATCCTCATGACTTTCCACAAGACATAATATTTTCCTTATTGGAAAAAGCAAATAACTAAGTTGTAGGCAGCTTTTAGTAACTGAGATATTTTGGACTGGTGATGTAACTGCTGAAGTATCTACCAGCACCACCATCCCCCAGCCCAAACGCCTCCCCAGGCTTGCTCCCCTTATTCCTTCCATACCTTAAAATTGCTCCCCCCATCTCCCAGTCACACTCTCCCAGCACAGCACTGGTACTTTCCTCGGTAGCTTTCCAATGGGGAACTTCCTGTGTGGTCACCATGCAGAATGACCCACTTCTTACTGCCATTACTGGGTGAATCTCTCAGGGCTTGATTTAGGAAGCAAAAAGGGATTTTTCTGACCAGGGTGCGACACAGGCAAATGCAGAGTTTTCTCCCACAAAGCTCACAATGGTTTCACCTATTGCAGTAAAACTGCTGCAACCGGCTCTCAGGACACGCTTGTAGTGATTTAAAAATAAATATTTAAAAATCACTGTATTTAATATGCTCCTGTAAAGTTTGAGCTGATTTAAGACTGCGTACACTCAAAGTTGCATTAATAACCTTTAACTAATCAGGTGTGAGTTATATGTGGAATGTACCCAAATACTCTATTACAGATGAAAAAAAGACCAACCAACTGCAACTAAAAGGAGGTGTGTCCTCTGCCTTTTTTTTTTCCTCTCCCTCAAGCTTTCCACCCCTTCAGAACAAAAGCAGACCCTGCTGCACTAGAGCAGGCCCAGCACAGAAGAGAAAACATTTCTTCATGGTCTCCTTACTGCTTGCCCCTACTGCCCACCCTGTCCTTCATCACCTGCCTGACACTAGCATTGTCCTGGTTGCCCCCAGTGACCTGTGGCTTCTGCACCCTCCCATCCCACTACTCCTGAATAACTGCAGTCACATCGCCCTGGGAAGGCCAGATCAAACACCTTTCTTCCGTTTTTTAAGGAATAATGACCCATACTATGTCCTTGAAAACAAAAAAGCAACACTGTTTCATCCTTATTGTCTACCTCCGTGTTGTTGAACTGCTTTTGGTTTCTCAGCTTCCATCCACTCTGCTCTTTCGGTTCCTTCCCCGTTGCTCAACCACCTCCATCCGCCGGGGCCCTGGGGCCAGTGTCACGGAGCAGGGGGGGTGCATGGTGGGGAGCCACTGTGCCGGGCTGCAGCTGTGGCCACAAGGAGGGGAAGGTCACTGGCCGTGGCTGAGCCTCGTGCTCGAGTTTGCAATAGGAGGGGGTTACTCTCTGCTACAGCAAAAGGTTTTGTCCCCTCAGTTCCTTAGCCTCCTTCCTCTTTTTCCTCCCACTTTTGGTCCATCTTCCTGCACTAAACATTAAGCTGGAGTAGCCAGAAAGATGACCGCTGCCTTTGTCAAACTATGGCTCCTACCTGTCCATCTTTTGTGGGGATCAGATGCTTTTGTCTTATTGTGAGCTTTTTTGGCCCATTGGCGGGGGCTGGTTGAAGGAAGTTTGCTTATAGGAGAGCTGAACCTCTGTATCAAGGTAGAATGGCAAAATATTGGGGAGAGCTCTGTACACCAGCTGAGAAGCAAACCTCTTCAGGCTCCTACTTTTTAAATGCTCATCTGCTAAATATGTTGTCTTTATATCATTTACAGAATGTTTCCCTGCCTCAAGGCTTTTTCTATATCTAAAATGTGTTTGCTACAGTATGGCCATATATTATTTTTATCATCAGCCTGAGGGCATAGAAATTGATACAGCTTTTACACCACTGCGATCCCATTGACTTCAGGGGAATTACTTCCCATTAGAGCAAGTGAAATCAGAATGAATAAATACGCCATTTCTCTGCTATTTACAGTTAATGCTGTAAAGCCCACTGGAGTAGGCAGAGAAAGCCAGGGACTGGCTTTTGCTTTAGTCTTGTTCAGTGCACAGTTCCTGTACATACAACAGGAAAAACTACTTCTCCAGGTACACCTACAGAGCGGGGTAAGATGATAAACTCTTACACATATACCACTTTCTGTCTCAGATCTCGCTGGCACGTAGATCAGCACTTGCCTGTGTCTCCGTGCAATAGCCCAGCTGTGGCAAACAGGCAGCAGGATATGTAGCACAGGGCATCCCCTTTCTCACCAAGAACCAGAACTGCTCTCACAGAGCAGAGAAGAGCTGCTGACAATAAATATCAGCTATCTATTTTTACTATCTGTTTTGAAATCCTATTTTTATTTTCTCTAGCTCTTTATATCGGGAATCAAAGTACTCAAGCATTCAGTCACCCACAGAGGGCTTTCATCCTCATCTTATAAATGGAAAAACCCTGAGACCCAGAGATATTAGATTATTTGTCGTTGGCCATAGATGTGGAAGAGCCAGAAATAGTTCCCAGCTCCAGCTTGCCACTTGTGTAAATTTAACCACAAGACCATCCTTCTTCGTCGTTATTCCTTGGTGTTTAATTTAGATGCAAACATAAGGAAGCCACAAAACAAAAGAAAGAAAACCCCAGGACTAGATCCACTGTGAGTCAGACACACAAAGCTACCAGACTGCATCCAGCCATGGTTGCTGTAGGAAATGCTGGCAATTGTCTCCCTATGCAGAAGTTGGTTATAGTTGCATACCATGGAAATACTGCCTGGATGGGATGTGAGTTGTTCTGGAAGGGGAAGAGAAGGGATCAAAGCCCAGTCATGTTCTGGAGACACATACTCGTAAATAGACCCAGGAATCACCAACCCAAGGTATGTCCTAAGTGGATCTAAAGTCACAAACACCATGGGGAGACCCTACTGGGTCCATCTGGCCTTCAGTTTTCTTCCCTGTGTATTAACAGAATAGTCTATCCCAATTTTTTAATCCAGAAGTTACTAATGACAGTCTTTTTCTTCCCAACGTTAATGCATTTTTCCTGCCATCTTCTTTCTAGACCAAATGGAGTAATGAATATCTCAATAATCACTATCTCATAGTTCTTTGTAATGAAGAGGTAATTTACATTCTCAGCAGCTTCTATCTCCATGGGTGCAACAAAAGGCTAGTGATAAGGCTATGGTTGTATTCTTCTGAGCCTTGTCTATGTACTTAGCTAAGTCTATCAAAGTAAGCAGCAGCAAAATGATTCAAAACATGGACATGTTCAGAGATGAAGGTGGTAGTTTCAGCTCATATCTCTCACGTCCCCCTGTACATAGTGTTGTTCCTACTGGAGAAGCTAGTTTTTCTACCTTCACACTGCCAGCTTCATATCTTGAAGGGTTTCTTTATGTACAAGACCTAGAAAACTACTTCATTTTAAGTGATGAACTACCAAAATTATTTCCTTGTCTGTGCCCTCTGCTGATAATGTTCTCAGTGATGAACATGTCTTCTATATTTCTCCAAAATAAACAGATTTCCTCTACCCTTCTCATTCCCTTCCTCCAGTTTAGAAATGTCAAGAATTACAATTGCTGACGCTGTGCTTGCTGCAGGACTACCGAGAAGTGGGGCTTTGCTATAAGCAGAAATTTGACCTGCTGTTTTTTCAGCCTTCAGCTGAGGGAAAGAGGATGTTGTCTTTTGCATAAAGGGGTTTCACAACTCACATAACCTGTTCTCAGCTACTGCTCATTTATAGTTTGAGTTAAAATTGCAAGCAAATATATAAGGATGTACTTGGCTTGACTAAACATTTCTATTTAAAAAAAAAAATAATCATGAAAACATTGCAGCTTAAGTTTCTACCATTTCTCATATCACTAACCCATGACTTCAGGCTGCCCCATAGCAAAACTGTGGAAGTTGAGTTCTAATATTCGCAGCAACTGATTTGCACAGGCTACAACAAATCCTTTTGCAGATTGCAGTAGGGAATGAAGAGCCAGAACTAGCTCAGTCCCTTTGTTCCTGATGTAGTTTTCACTGTTGCAAAAGGCAGCTCAATTTTATATAATCCCAGCAGCAAGCAGCTATAACAGAATACATTAAAACCACATTTGTTCAATAAAAGAATGCCATTTCACAAAAGGTCATGCTTTCAGTTTTGAGGAGGTTGCTAGTCACAAGCAAAATGCCAATATATCGTCTCACAAAGCATTGACTTGTCTATTCCCCAGCCACCTTAGCTCCAAAAATGAGAGAAACAGTATTTACCTACCTTCTTAGATAGTGAAATATTCAGTCATAAATTAAAAATACACACTACTGAATATTTCAAATTAGGCACATGTGAAGTAAGACATACATACAGTTCCATAAAGTGAATAGCATATGGGAAATGCACTGTTAAGAGTCTCATTGGGAAAAACCATAATCTTGGAACAACCAGTAACTATTGGGTTTAGCAGTTTACCTTATTGTGCACAACATTCCAAAGCATTTATTTAGAAGACAGCTACTTGATACCGGCAACACTGTAAAGGACAGTACCATAGATAGACACCACTTCTGCATTATCTCATCCATAGCTCTAAAGTGCTATTTCCTATCATTTTAGCCAGCATTATGTAAAGTTTCCAACGTCTTTGAAAGGTGATTTTTATGCTAGAAAAAGATTCATTTTTAACCCAGTGGTAAATTTATTGCATCATTTAATTTGCAGCGTCCTCTTGAATAGAAGAGCCTAGCTGTTTGTCCATTTATCTCTTGGGCACTTAGTTAATGAAGGAGGAGAATTTTGCTGATTGCATTGGCTAAATTTTTGTCTTTTTAAAATGTTGTCCAAGCAAAAAGATGAATACGCATCAATGCAGATAAATGGGGAGAAATATCACCTTATCTATGATATTATGCAATCACACAGAACGGTAGGGATTGGAGGGGATCTTTGGAGATCATCTAGTCCAACCTCTCTGCCAAAGCAGGAGCACCTACAGCAGGTTGGACAGGTAACACATCCACGTGGGTTTTTAATATCTCCAGAGAAGGAGACTCCACACCCTCTCTGGGCAGCTTGTTCCACTGCTCTGTCACCCTCAAAGTGAAGAAGTTTTTCCCCATATTCAGATGGAATTTCCTGGGTTCCAGTTTGTGCCTGTTGCCTCTTGTCCCGTCACTGGGCACCACTGAAAATTCTGGCCCCATCCTCTTGATATATGCGCTTTAGATATTTATAAGCATCGATGAGATCCCCTCTCAGCTTTCTCTTCTCCACACTAAACAGACCCAGGTCTCTCAGCCTTTCCTCATATGAGGTGCTCCAGTCCCTTGATCATCTTCATAGCCCTCTATTGGACTCTCTGTAGTAGTTCCTTGCCTTGAACTTGGGAGGCCCAGAACTGGCCACAGTACTTCAGCTGTGGCATCACCAGGGCAGAGCAGAAGGGGAGGACAACTTCCCTTGACCTGCTGGCCACAATTTTTTTAATGCAGAGGACGGAAAAGGCTGCAAGCCAAGAAGGTGCAAAGACTGAAGAGGCAGAGGCAAACACTGAAGAGGTCTTTAATTAGTCTTCTCTCACAGTTTGTTTCAGAATTTGACAATGAACAGACAGCTCTCAAGCCTCAACACACCTCTGCTGTCTACAGCAGCTACAAAACCCAATAGGGTAAAACATGCTTTCTCATTCCTTTCATGTCCTACCTTTAAACATTGCCTTCCATAACCTTAATGTTATTTCTTTTTTTCAATGTAATAAAAAAATCCCGACTGTGGCAGCATTAAAAGACAATCAGATTTGACTGTTGGGCAAAGCACAGGAGGAATGCAAATACTCAACAAAGAAATTACAACCTAGAAATTCCATTCACCTTATACAATAACTGTTGTGCGGATAGGAATTCTTCCTCCTATCAGTTACATACAGGCCTTTTTGCCCACATACGTCTTAAACATCAATTATCCATGCAACCGTGAAAAAAAAAAATATCATATTTGGTGGTCTCTTAGTCAAGGCAAGTTTTGTGAGAAAATTAGTGCTCTAAATGGCAACATATTCAAACAAAAGCACTGATTATAATTCTGTTATTGATATGAGCTTTTAAATGGCACATGACACATCCAGACTGGTTCAGTAAGAAAAAGGGTTTAGGTTTGGATAGGAGCTGAGATTTTTCTGTTGGTTTCGCAGCTAAGGATAGCCAGATGGATAAGGATTTTATTATAGGTATTGGCAAGTTAATGCTGCTGAAAGCCTGACACATGATGCATTGACTCAAAGTTGGAACATCAGATTTTCATCAACATTAAATTCAAGCAGTTTTTCTGAAACTGCAGCCTGGATGTGCCAGCACGGTTTGTGCATCACCTACCTCAAAAGAAGAAAAATGACAAACTTCAGGAATTGTTCTGTCTGAAGTGAAAAAGATAACACTAAGATCATTCACCACAAGAGAAGAGCTAGAATTCTTGTAACCCTGTGTGTGCAAACACACGTGCTGAGCTCTGCTCACCTGCACACCCTGCTCACAGGCAGGTCACGGAGCACACTGCCCTCTCCACATCACCTGGCCTGGAAAACTGGATTACACCCTCAGTCATCTTCTGCCTTCCAGTCCAGCCTCCAGATCAAGGAGAAGCACCCCACTAATCCCCAGATCCTGTACTGTAGATGAACCTCTAATACATATTTTGTGATTTATTGAAAATACACGCATCATATTCATCAGTTAAATCCCCATTTTCCTAATTCGGGTATGAAAACATTGTTGGCATGGAACACCTGAACCAATTTGGCTCTACTTGAGAAGTCTCTAAAGCAGTCGCTGTGGGTGACATTTATCTTTGTTTCTTCATGTGTAGCATAGACAAAGGGAGCCATTTACATTCCTGAAAGGTCTTGTCTCAGCAGTTTCCCTTTTGAGACTGTACAGTAAGGGAAAGAGCTAAGTAATCTACTTGTGGCCTTCAAACAGTACACCAGAAACTTTATAAGCATGGACAGGTGCCTGCCTGGGAAAGCTGGTCATCTAATTTTAGACACGCCAAAATGAACAGGAGGAAAAAAATATTACAGAGAGAGTAGTGTTAGCAAAGACAGGACTCTGTCCAGTAAGGGAACAGAGTAACTCGATCAGTGCATGTCCACGCAGCATGACATTTCATTATTAACACGAAAGATAAAAATCTTTATCGTTAATACCACTTGATCTGCAGTGATTACACATCTCCCCTCATCGGAACAGGAATTCTTCCGAAGCTCAGCCCCTCTCTCTTAGCCAGCCTCACATGGGAACTACTCCAGTAGTACAGGTTCCAGTTGTGGTAACCAGTAACCCCAGTCACCGCAGAAAAGTTACCTGAACTGAGCCAACTGCAGCAATCAGCAAGGGAGAATCTCTGAAAAATTAACAGAAAACCGCTGCATTTGAGCTGCGGCAGAGAAGGTCAATATTTTCCTGACTAATCAGGGATTTGGGTCAGAAGATACTGGAAACAAGGCAGGTTTTGGATGCTGCTTCCACCGAAACTGGGATCTGCTTGGCTTGTGGTGCCTCCCAGCACTCAGCAGCCCAGCTGGAAGCCATAAGCAGCTATCAGCCTGGGGCTCATGACATCACTGTGGCACCGAGCACATTTTTCACATACTAAGCCAGCACGGATTCGGGCTGTTAGCTGAGGGAGTTTATTAAACAGCCAGACTGCTGGCTGCAGATACTTTGTTTCTGCAGGTTAAGCTTTTTGCTTTGTTGGAGTGATCACATTTTTCAGCTGCAAAGAGCTTATTAAAAGAACCAAAATAATATTGACAGTGGCCATCAGTTAAACTTGCAAGTCAGGACACCTAAAAACTAATTTTTCAAATGCATACAATGCCTCACAGCTCCTCTTTGGTTTTCTAAAGGGAAGGAGGTTTCTGGTTGTAAATCTTACTCCCCAGTAACTCAATCGTCTTGTGAAACGTGCAGAAATCACAGCAAGCAGTTTGATAAAGGCAGGCACGTATTTAACCTCAGCAAGGCCAGCCCCTGGGAATAACACAGTTCTGTACCACGGCACATGCAGTCTTGTGAATGAGAAATGAATCAGCCACGGACTCTGCCCTGTAGCCTCATGGAAGCTACGCTGAACCACAGGCTGAGGGGCCAGCTTTTCACCTTATTATACCTTTGGGAAAGAGGAATTACTATTGTTTAGGAATTTTGCAGCATGCTAAGAGGTTTCACAATCCCAGGGCAGACAGAGATGGTGAAAGAGCCTAGATTTGTCAAGTTAAAGGGCTAAATCCTTGCTTTGGTGCCTCTGGTGGCCACCACCCACTCGCCTGCAGCTGGGTTGCCTTTTTTTGTGCTAAAAGGGAGCATTTTGTTGCCAGTGTAAGAGAGCAGGATTCATCTGGGGGCTCAGACTGGGGAAATGAACATGCACACACAGTAGCCCATGGTCTGGTTTTACACCTGAGGGAGAAAGGCCAAGTCTAAGGCCAGAGCTCTGCTGCAGCCCTGCAGCCACTGACACAACACATGGAGGAAAACCATATCCTGACACAGAGGCTGTGGATGGGCATCCACTCCTCATCACCACTGATTCCTATTTTCTCCATTAGAAGAGTCACAGCTTTTGATTTTAGAGCCTTGCTCTAAAAAGTCTTGCTTATGACCTCTGGAGTGAAAAACGCATAGAGAACTAGTCTTAAAGGTCTACTTAAGTCTACTCTGTATTGACCAGGTAGAAGAAAAAGCGACTTCTGCTGGGTTCTATAAGTCTGGTTGATTTCTGGAGACAGCACAGTATCAGAGCTGCACTAAGAAAATCCTTTTCATTCAAAGTTTTAGTGTTTCAAAGTTCAGATGAGCAGCTGGTCAAACCTAAATTTTTCTGCACTAGGAAACATTGGGTGCCAGGAAAAGTCAAAACCAGAAGAAGTCTTTATTTCTGTTGCTGGCTTTAAGGCAAGTTTTTGACAGCTTCCAGTTAGCTTGGGCAAAGGAAGCTAGCTCAGAGTAAATTACAGACACTTAAGACTCGCTACACTTAATGTATAACTAAAATATACACTGCAAAAGGTACAAATACCAGTATAGTGGTCACAAGTCATGAACTGGAGGGACACATGACCAAAATAACTGAGGACAAGCTACACTAAAGTACAAGTTTGAAAAACAATTTCAAAGTTGATATCATTAATATAATTTTGTCCAAACTAAGATGACCTAGTCCCAGCTCTAGTGGGACTCCCATGTCCCCAACACAGCACAGCTTGAGTGGTTACTACTACTTTGGGGTTGCCTACTGATCATTTTATAGGATGGCTAGTGCGAAGCCTCAATCTCACATCAGCAAAAAGCTTCGAAAGAAGAAGACAACAAATCCTTATTCTCTGTTGGCAGCATACAGCTACTTTTCCACACACTCAGCAGGAGTTTAAAAAGACTTGTGGACTCTTGTACCCAGTCACGATTGTTAGGGTCTGATTGAAGACTTCTGAACTCCAGAGTATACTCCAAAGCTGTTAAGGCATGATTTGACCTTGATTTCCAAGCAGCCACTGCTCAAAGCCTTTGCATTCTTTTTCAAATTGTTTCACCTCTTTATGGATTTTTCCAGCTGACCCTTTTGATCCTATTTGAAGAACCTGAGTGGGGGCAGTTCATTGCGTGGAAGAATATTAGGCCTGAAGAACAACAGCTGTAGCTCCAGCAGAAGCTAGAGAAACTTTTATATGTCACTGTCTTCCTTATAATTCCTACAAAGCTGCCTTCTGTGTGCAAAATGTGCTTTGCAGTTCATCTTAATTCTCTGATGACTCTGCCTTTCCCCAGCCAGCAGGACAGCGATTTTGCAGCTGCTGCTACTGCACCTAATTTATCAGCAGCTTGCTTTGCGGGTGCTGGGAGCACTGACAATGCGGTCGTAACTCACACAGAATCGGGACTTCCCTCTCGAAGGAAACAAGAGCTACACAGTGCCCTTTTACAGCTTGTACAGATGTGGGAGACGCTCAGCTGGATTGCTGGGTCCCACTCCTGCCCACCACTAGCCCCACATCCCTGCCGTGCTCTAACGGTCAGGAAGCAGAGTCCCAAACTGGAAACAGAATGAATATATTCTGCATGTTTCCAGGAGTGACTCCTTTTTTTAGAGTGTTATTAAAGTCAGAAATAACAGCAGGTCCCCTGACCAGGGGGGTGGAGTGGTGAGGAAGGGAACAATTCAGATATATTTCAATTGGTTACCTTAGACAGTCTCCGGTGGAATAGCTATCAGATCTGATATGACATACCATGGAGAGTAACAAATCTGCAAAACTGATGTCAATCTAGAGCTAGGCAAGCAATCTGAAACCAGCTTTTACACTAACTGCAGCTGGGGGAAAGGAGCACTGAATTGGCACCAGTCCTACAAAACAGACACTTCAGTGTTACAGCCAGCTGTAGCTCTGTTACTGCACCAGTCCTTCAGGGTGCAGTTTTCATGTTAGAGCTGAGCTGAAGTAATGGGCAGGGGATGCTGGAAAGGGATGATGCTGCTTCTCCCTCTCATTCTCAGCTGCCTATGGATTCTAAAGACATCAATAGTAGCTCTCATCCGACCCTCTACTGAGAAGGGGTAGATTTCCACCAGAAAACACAAGTGATCAGCAGTAGATTGGCTTAAATCCACTGCCCAGGATTCGCAGCTCACCACTGCTTCAAGTGGACTAGGCTGGAAGGGGCAACCCTGTGGTTCCCTTCAGCTGCTGCAGCCACTTCCCTTCTGCTGGCAATAGCATCCGCACACTCAGGCCATGAGCTCAGAGACCCAACCTCATCCCATGAGCACAAAGATCAAAATAACATGCTTATTTGTTGGATGGGGCTTTGGGCAACTTGATCTAGTTGAAGATGTCCCTGCTTACTGCAGGGGGGTTGGACTAGATGACCTTTAAAGGTCCTTTCTAACCCAAACTGTTCTATGATTCTATAAAGAGTATTCTTTTGCATGGCAGGCATCTAGTCTTCTCTTTCCTTTGCTTTCAAACCTTGCATTTCTTCCCCTTGGCATGTGGGAAAAACTCAGGCTCCAACTGGGTTTGCCATTTGCTGTCCAGAAACCATCGATGCCTCTCAACCACTCATTTTTACAAGAAGAGCCACTACTTAATCTCAGGCAGCAGAGAGAAATAATTTAATATCCTTCATTTTTAGACACAGTTTGTATGTTTGTCTAATTTTCCAAAAGCACCTTATCCTCACAGGGACCCACCATCTCCCAGCAGCTAGCCAAAATCAGCCAGCTCCCCAACAGCAACAGCCAGGATTGCCATGGCAATTTATCCCGTTACAGAATGAGAGTCACATCTTGCCGGGTCGTGGTTGCTTTTCATCTCCTGATTCTCACCACATGGATTAAAATAAGCAGTACCAAGACTGAATCAGGAACTTATAACAGACATTGGTACAGAGTCAAGTGGCATTTATAACACATAATTTTACTTCTTTGCTCATTCTTCTTCTATTTCCTCCTGCCCCTGTCCTTTTACATAGTTAAAGGTCATAACACTGGTTATAGTATTTCAACCTGCATGTGTACTTTAGAGCAAAAACGCATTATATCACTGTTTTCTTTATTAAAATGGACAGACATAAAGATGCTGCATTGCCACAGCAGAACCCTCATTACAGATACCTGCACAGCAATGTGTAAAAGCGCATCAGCTGTTTCTGTGAAGCAGTAAGTTAACATCTTGTTCACTCCACATGCTTGCCTGTAACACCTTCCCACTGCCTCAAACAAGAAACTCACTCAAAGACAAGTTTGATCTTTCATTTCTGCTGTTATTTTTCTGAAAACTAGCACTTTTCTTGAGTGGTTACTGACTCTTGCTATTTCTTACTAAGTGTTGCTCAGCAGCTTGTCATGAGTTACTTTTCCCAATATTATTCAGGCATCCCAAGCAAAAAATAAAGATGCATAGGAGCAAAGAAGCAGGTGTTTGGAAAACCAAAATACATTTCTTTGGCAGCATCCATGTACTAGATACTTTCAGCCAAACTGTCCTTATAGGCACAATTGTAATTGTACAAAATAAGCTTTTGAGGCAGCATATAAGAAGGAGAACTCTTTCTCTCTTTTTTCTTTCCCAAAAGACAGGTATCTGTGTGCCAGACACTATGTCTCTGACTCTTTAAAGCAATTGCCAGGAAGGGAAAAGGGAGATGTATGACATCCCCCCACTCCACCCCATCTTGGCCAGTAGGACTGTCCAATGACAGAGGCATTGTTTTAGAACTCAAAATCAGGTACTAACCTTTGCCGCAGCCTCCCTACATACCTTTGGCCAATTGCCTCATTCTTCTGTAATGAATGCTGGTAATTACCAGAACGCTGAGAAAACAAACAGGAGCTGCTTTTATACCAAGCCACAATCACAGGGCGAAAATTCCTGACCTACCACCAGACAAGCTTAATCGAGAATTAGGAATAATTAATCAGTGTGGTTAACTCAGCATGGGACTGAGATTAAGATGCATTACAGAGGGACTAAGGACAGGTTTAGTGAATTCAGAGACGATCTCAGTGTTGCTGGATGGTGCTGTGCTGCCAAGCCACTCTATCAGGATGCTTCGTGCTATACATCATCGCAGAGCACATACAACTGCATTTAACTTGAGCAAGTCCTCCATACTGTAAAGTTCACAGTCGTGTCTCTACCTCAATGACAGCACAACCCGGCTCAGCCACACAGCTCTGAGAAAAAGGGCAGTGGTGTGCACGCTGGCAGCCAACCATCATCAAACTATTGGAAGTGTTACAATGCAAAGCATTGCCAAAGATTTCACCTCAGAATGCATTCACCTGTGTGTGCAAAATTGTAGTTAGGTGTTTTTTAGAGTAGACCCCTTTTGGTCAGGGAAAGAGTGACCTGCAGTGAGATGAGCTGCAGGTTCAGTTTGCTTCTTTGATTCCTCGGGACAGAGATTTCTAGGGACTCCTGCTCCAAGTGCTTCACCTCCCAGGATGGGGCCACCAAAGTCTCAGCTCTCCAACCAGACCAAGGTTTGAAATCTCCCCAGAACAAATTGCAAAGTCCATACCAGCTTTCTCTAGGGCTGGCAGAACAGTTGCTAGTCACAAAAATAGACACGCAGAAAAAGCTTTATATATTTAGAAGAAAAGTACAGAATACTAATTTAAAAAAGAAATGAAGGGTGGAAGAAGCAAGTTAGCTTTCCTGTAAAATGTAGCATCATCCCAGGGATGAACTAGTCAGATTCACAGCACTGTAGTTTAAACATCACAAGGCTTAAGACAGGAGCCTTTTGAAGATGAAAACATCATTCTTGAGTTACCAACTTCCTTGTCTGTCAAGAACATAGGCACTCGCGTCTGGGAAACCACCAGGTCTTCTTCAGAGCTGCCATAATTCAAGCATATAATAATGCTCAACTACTCCTCCAACCACTCCCACTAGCCATCGAATCACCTACAACACTCAGAATTTATTTAGCAACATTACAATTGGTCTTTGCATCTTTTCCTTTTGGTGTTTATGCACTGCTGGGCAACAGGAGAGGCTACTGCATTCTTGTGGGAAGAAAATGGCACATGGAAAACCAGAGGCAGCTGCAACCTTTGGGGTGTTGCCATAGCTAGGTCTAACACAAATGGTTTAGATACCAGAGGACTGACAAACTCACTTAAAATATCAATGTCTAAGTTACGTCCCTATTCGTACTGTGCTGACATACGTCAGTTAGTGGTTCAGGTTGTGAATCGCATCAGGTAGGCGTGTGGAGGACCCTGTTCAACAAGCCTTTGGATTCAGTCACCCTTTCACCTTAGGAACACCACACCCTGCCAGGAGACCACCAGAAGAGCAGTTATGGCATACAGCAGGGCAAAGGAAAAAAAGCTAGCTCTCCTTCAGCGCTAACTCCGCTTTGTTTTGTCTTCCCACCAGGCAGCCCGCTCCCTTTATTCTTGACCAACGAGGCCACAACACGAGGGCCAGGCTGGCCTGGGGCTCGGGCAGCTATGAAGGTTGTGTTCACCCTCACAGCAAATGGGCTGCAATGGCTCAGGCATCCCACTCACCTGTGCTTCCCAAATCAACAGGTAAGCTATTTCCTCTGTGAGGAACAAACCTGAATTAAAGCAGTTCCACAGAGACTGTAGTGCCCTTACATGAGCCAATCCCTTACAGAAGGCAGGTGGAGCTGATGCAATTTTAGAAATGTGATTTTTAATTTCACATTGTTCATAGCATGGACGCATTTCAAGGCCAAAGAAGATGCGCGTTCTAGGGAGTTGTCAATCATTAACAAAAAATGCTCAGTTCAAAACCTCTCTATTTTTTTAAATCTGAAGTAAATGATTTTAGGAGACTTGTCCATCTTAAGGCTAATAGTACCTATGCAGATGTTAACAACAACAACAAAAAAAAGGTGAAACAATACTGTAAAGAATAAAGAATGAAAACATGTGACAGTAACAAGCAGAAAAAAGGGAAAATTCTGCAGGCTTGTTTTGCCCCAGGGAAAAATAAGAGACGAGGTACTAAAATAGTTAAAATGGTAGTTAAAGGTCCTACTTGAAAAAAAAAAATTATATACAGGATTAGAATTCAATCCAATAAAAGGGAAAACATTTTTGGGAGTCAAACATGCCAGCCCTTGACCCCACAGTGCTCTTACCACACAGCACAACCACTCCCTGGGAAGACCCAAGTATCAATTCTTATTTCCACATCCACAAACATTCCTCTGCCTGGAGGAGCAGCTCTCTTCCTTGGTGCAAAACTCCTTCCTCAGGGGAGCCTGCACTCTCTCAAAGACCATTTTGTCAGATCACAGTGGAATTTGTCTTCTAGCTCCAAACGGAAGAAATCCAGTTTATGAGATTATTTTTAAGTGCTTGACTGTCAGTCCTAAGCCCTACGGCCTGGTGTTGACCTTTAGGATTTCAAGGCAAGATGCTACTCGTAATGCTTAAACTGTTTTAGCTTTGGGATTGTGCCAGACAGACAACCGACTGCAACTATTATGAGTCATTTTCCAGCATGTGGATTACTAGCATGTGGCCACTTAAGCTAATTTTACATGGGATCGGAAGCCTTACAGGTCACAGTCTCATGGTTTGTCACTCAGCTGCACGTCCTTTATGTCCAAAATCCTGTTTCTTATTTTCAGTCATGCTTTCTTTGCTGTGCAGAAACCCAAAGAATATGGTGCATGGGTGACTAACAGAAGGAAAGAGACTGGAAGAATTTTGACACAAGACTTCATTACTTTGTGATACAGTGCATGTCTACTTACGCCTGCTGTGGCCTTGAACTCTTCCTTACATGAGAATAGGTCCTAGAAGATAGAATAGAAAATCAGTTCCTTGCCATTTACTGAAGAGGAAAAAGGGTGAAAGCAACTGTTCACCACTAATACTTGTACTATTTCAAGTCACATCTTTTGAACCAATCATGGGATTCAACTGCAGAGTTCAAGAGGTTTTCAAATCTAGATACTATTTTCTCTTTTGCAGCTGTCAGTTCTAAAAGCTCCTTGGCAGCCCTCTCAGCCATACCACCTAAGTATTTATTAATACAGGTCTCCACCTTTTCCCAGTGCTTTCCCATTTTCTACCAGTCAGCCTGTGCATCTGCCTCTTGCTAATCTGCCACAGTCTCAATCATATGAATTCTGAAAGAAATTGGCTAAACTGTCCTTTACAAAAAAGTTAAGCCAGTTGATAGGAGCAACAACACAATTATTATTTTTTTCAAAGTAGTGAAGAGGAGCTTCATGGAGTGTTACAAAGCCTGGGTGGAAGCCCAGGTTGCTGCCCCACACAAACCCATGAGCTGCCCAACAGCCCACAAGTATCAAAGACATCAGGAGCTGGAACAATCTCCCTCCTGTTCTCTCTTGCTCCTAGCTGAGGGGTTCCATCTCTTCCCTTGCCCTTACACTAGCCCTTAGTGGAGCCAAATTCAACTTGTTAACCCAGCAGACAACAATCAGCAGCTTTTTTTCTGTATACATGCTGTTCCTGGCTATGAACGATTCAATGAGGATGCAGCTCGCACAAGAGGAGGAAACACTGGGCAGGGTAAGGGGCTCAAGCCTTCTCATGAAAGCACAGAGTTTGAGGGAGGGAGGGCAGCAGCTACACAGAGAGCTGGAGTGAGGTTACAGCTCACCACAGCACCACCATTTGTGTACTTGTCACACTAAAAAGCTTTCATTCTCCTTAACACCAAGTCTGGTTAACCTCTGCAACAGGTCACCATTTGTGCAAGAGTAGTAACGGGAGAACAAATTACACAGGGGTCACAGAAGACAATACAACAGGCATTTCTCCTTAAATGCATGTGTGCCCATGCTTGAAATAACACCTTGAGCATGAGCAAACAAGTAGACTTATTTCCAAATGCTCCGGAGCTGATAATTACTGCAGCCAGACCAGAAAGCCAGAAGCTGTATTCAGAGCACTATGAAAAGTCCTTGGTGACAGAGTTCCTGGGATTTGGTTTCATTTCCAATCCTTGGTGGCTGACCAACAAGCAAGTCTCAAACATTTCAGTCCACAGACAAGAAGTGCTTACACCTTACAAGTCAGACGGCACCTCAGACCTGCTCAAAGATGTTCAGCAGAATTACAGTTGATCATCTCTTCTGCATTTTCACTTGGTAATAATTTCATAAATTCATTTCCAATAAGCAGCAAAACAGTAAACAAATTCAGGCCATGGAGAATTTGAAACATATTGAAGACCTCTTTAAATTCATGTCAAGTCCATCAACCAACTCATAAGCTAGTAGATAGAATGTGTCACTCATTCCTGTTAGGTTGAGCAATTTTAAAAAATTGGATGAATTATGCACTTTACACATTTTTCAGATAGCTCTTTTCATATGCATTTGAGCTAAGAGCCAACCACATAGGTGCATGGAACCTCAGTAGGACCTACTCCAAAGGTCAGCATCTTCACTTTCCATTATTTTTTACAGTTAATTTTTTTACTATAAGAACTCTTGTTTATATCTAAAAGAAGTAAGCCTTCCAGGGATACTAACAGTGTTCAATTAGGTTCCAAATGTTGTGAGGCCTTTTTGTTAGGCATTTCCTGCAACATTTACTTACTCCACTAATGGGTTATCGGATGTCCACACACTATTAGATCTCAGCTACAACTACATGAACAGTTATTTCAGATTAAGTTTTAAAAAGGAAGATACAAAATACCACTTATGTTCATTTCAGAAAGTTTATTGCACCAAATGCCGCAAAGGAATAGACCAAAATGATAGCGTACATAAACAGCTATAAGGAAAAAAAAAACCACAAAACAAAACCATGTAGTTTGACATCAGTATTCAGTCATTCCTAAAAAAGTCTATGCTCTTCAAACATGCAATAGCAACACACATTTTTTTTCTACTATGGAAAACCTGCTATGAATGTCAAATTAGCCCACTTGACCTCAAAAAAAAAAAAGTCTAGAGTATATTCAGCAGTTCAAACTCAATTTTGATTTGGGTCCTTTTAACTGAAGTAGAAGTTATACTTGAGGGATAAGCGATCATTTTGTGTAAACTTTATCTACAAGAGTTTGGTGTGTCTGAAAAAGGTTTTTGACTTTAAGAGTAAAGATGCACACAGTAGGGAGTGGGGAAGATCAATTAAACTCTGGAGGATGCCATTAGAAATGAGAATTACAGAATCAGTATCTATTCATGTCTTTTGGGCAGAAGACAGCTGTATATGTTAGTTCAGAGAGTACCTACTTAAAAGTGTTTAGATCTTGGTATCTTGATATTTAGATCTTGGGGTTAAAGAATTAATTTAGATTAAATGCTACAATTTAGCAGTTCATTCCTCCCCTCTGTGTATGAAGGTTTAGTCTTGCCTGAAAAAAGCATACATTCTTTAAATTGCACTGTGTAAACTGCATTTATGTGGGATTTTGGAAAGACTGTGCACTCCCACTTAACCAAGAAAGTATGTATTTAAGTATACAAAAACTACATAATACTGATAAAAACAACTTTGGAATATTTGAAAATTTAGCTACATTATCAATTTTAAACACATCTGTACATTCATATCACTTTTCATCCTATTAAAATAAAAACAGAAACATGCCCTAAAGATGTCTAACAACACATCTGTAAATACTTACTGCCCTGTCATGCCACACTAATTTACATAAACAGCAAAATGCTACCAAAAACAAGTTAAAGACTTCGAGTCAGAAAAAGCCCTAGAAGATGGAATCTTGTCAACTGAGGTAGTACATTTGGTGGAGGGGAAAAATATGTATTTAACTTTTAGACTAAATCCTTTTAAAGGTAATGAACAGCTTGAATTTTGGATTTTCTTTCCCCCAAAACTAAAATTGTGAGAACAAGATAGTTCATGTAATTTCTGAAGAGCAGCAAATTGTTAGAGAAAGCAGCAAAAACTATTAAGTTTTAGCCTGGGCTGAAGAAAATCCAAGTGCTTTTGCCCATGGGCTCACATGCCACACCTAGGTTAATTCAATGTCTTGCCAAAAGGCAGATTTAAAAAAGAATTTTCTTTAAGTAGTTGATGTAGTAAAATTAGGTGTTACTGATACCAAATTAGGTATCAGTCTTGAAATCACTGAATGTTGGTTGACCTTTGGCCCCCTTAGTATACTCTATGATGACAAAAGCACATATTTGTGTTAGCACGTATTTCTTTGAAGAATTGTCAGAGTCTGTTCAGATAGCAATCCAACTAATAATACTTTAAGAGAAGTGGAATTAACTTTTAATGAACTCAGCTACTATTTAAGAGTGACATGAAAGAGATAAAGTACATGAGGGTTTCTATATACAGTCAGGGAAGCAGTTTCATAGTCTCTCACATGCACGCACATATTCTCCATCACAGGGGTAGTTTAGGAATATGTGACTTGCTCTATGATTCTTACTTTGTCTTAACCTTGTGGAATAGAGAGTGATATCTGCTAACAGCTACACGCAGAGGCAAGTTGACTTTCCAGCAGATAGGATTCACAGACCAACGACATGAAAAGTTTGCTTAACTATAAAGCAGTAGGAGAAAACCTGAACCATTGAAAGATTTTAGCTTTTTTAGGCAGAATACTAGGGACAAGTATGAAAACGTGATAAAAGAAATACCTGGAATGTCAGGTCAGAAACCCAGCACATAAGGAATAGCTTTAGAAGCATTGTTTCAGAATATTAAGTGTTCTTCCACTTGGAAACAACCTCTCTTCACAGTAGCTCAGTCTACCTATTTCCCTCAAAAAGCAACACAAGGTTAATCAAGACCCCCATCACATTTAAACAACTCACAATATGCACATTTCATTATTTCAAATCATTGAAAGTTTACTGTAGAAAAGTCCAAACATCAAGGTAGTAGGAAATAAGAACACTTTAGTAAAAGTGTGTCCCTTCAGTGTTAAAAATCTGTAATCGCCAACGAGGAGAACTCACAACCGGTGCCCCAGAGTTTAATAGAATTCAATATTCCCAAGCAATTGTGTTGCTCGCATTTTTCTTGCAAGCTGACAGTTTCAGACACCTCATTCATGCTGGCTCACAAACAGAACAATCCAACATGGAGTTTTCCATTTCTTTACGAATGTTTGTTTTGATCCTTTGTTCTCTCCTCAGTCTGGTCCATAGTTTCACATCCAGCTTAACAGTGCTTTATGCAAAATAAGTAATTTTTTTTTCTACATTCGTGTTATCAACCACATGAAAACAGTAAAATACAAAATTTTATTTTGCTTTCTAGAAACACAGAAGGCCAGTATCAACTAATAGAGAAGTAGTTTCTGGTCTCAGAGTAGTTAACCTGTTAAGGAAAGGCACCCAGATGATAGCTTGAGATTTCTGTAGAATCAAAAAGGGTAATTGCAAACATTCATAGTAATATCAAATATTGGGGTTTGCTCCCTAGGTTTCATTTTACTTTAAACAATGCTCTTCTTTTATTCCTAGAGTGACAACTAGTAGCTTGAGAAAAAAAAAACAAACAACTTTTCACTAGAAGTTTGGTGGGGTGTTGTTTGTTGTCTGTTATTTCCCCAAAAAGATTGTCTTCAGTTTGTGCCAATTGCTTGGTGTACGTGTGCACAGGCACACAGTAACAGCACTGGTATCATAGAGAAGTTTGTCAAATTCATACTCCTCAGAGATTGTAATACTTGATGACATCGAGAACACAGGTTTAGTTCCCAGGACTACCGTCATAAAGAAACTCAAAAGAGTCATTGAAGTTGCATCAGCAACAAATGTAAACTTGTAGCAGAAATTCCATAAGGCTTTCCCACAAAATCCCTGTTTTGGAAGTCCGTTCCATTCCACTTCTAGCCAAGGGCCCATTTGAATGTCTCCTGGTTGAAACAGAAGCAGCCACAGCTTTCTTAACCTCTTGTCCTTAAAGGGAAAAGTTACATCACCTCATGTGCACCTCCATTCCCACATAACATTTGGCTGCTGAATCCAAGTTCCTTGTTCTGAGCCCATCACTTCTACTACACAAGTCATGCATACGCTCCACAAGAAAGTCATGTCCCACCCAATACACTTGAGTATAGGAATGCTATATACATAGTTTACAGCTCCTCCTCCTCCCCAGCAAAGAAACATACAGCACACTCACAAGCATAGTATTACGAAATACATTCTAACCCACTTGTTCTTTTAACTGTTACTTCATGGTTTTGAGCAGCGTTTTGGATGGCAGCTCCTGGTCTGCCACATAGTGTTAACTTTTGTCCTTTGAATAAAAATAAAATGCACAGATGCAGCCACTTTCTTGATTTAAGTCAGAAGTGAGATTGTAAGAAAAACCTGAATGCCTTTTACATTATGTAAACTGAAGTCCTCCGATAAAACATCCGGTTGAAATTGGAATCAAAAGGTGGTAGAATGTACAGTCATCACCTGCTTTCCTCAGTGTTCCCCTTTACCATTGTTTGGCACCTCTCTTCTTCATTCAACATTCCCATTGTCTTTATTTTACTTTAAGGGAATGACTATCCTGAGATTGCAATTCATAAAAGTATTTGAGCAACATACGGGGAATGAGTACTTGCTATAGCAGCCAACAAAGGCAAGTCATTGGATTCAATCCTAGAAATTAAAAAAAAGAGAGAGGCTTTAAAATACAGAGTCACCTTCACCAAAGATGTTATTTTTCATCTACTTTAAAGAAACTGGACATGTCTTGCTGTAACTGAGTTCATTGTTTAATTATTATTTATTGCTATTACTCATAACATACCAGTAAACGTAGGTAATAACATTTAAAACCAAGAAATATGCTACCATTTAAGTCAAAAGATAGCAGCATTACATTTTGTGGTATATAATCTTTTGTGGTTTAAATAAAACTTTTTTTTTTTTGCTAAACTGTAAGCTTTAGCTTGTAGTTTTACTTGTCAGGCACCATAAGCCCAATTTAAGAAAGTACTAAACATCAGCTTATGGAAGACTGTGCATTTCATGCTTTTAATATAACTCAGTTTACCATATAGTATACTTTCTTAGAAAAAATGACCAAAAGCTGGAATTATTAATTATAATGCAATAACAGTACCAGGAATGTCTCTCAAATGCAATGGCCAGTTTCCAACCATTTTGAAATGTAAAGCTACACAAAGGCCAGGATATATATATATTAAAAATATATATATGCACACACAGGGAGGAAAAAAAAGCTTTTTTCAGAGTTTCACTATTTACAGCTACATTTCTCAGTATGAAATCTTGAGCAATCTGGAGAACTGTAAGTTTTACCTACAGTGCTAAAACCCATCTTCTTGTGACTGTGTATTCATTTGTTCCCACTTCCTCTCTTCTACTGTCAGCAGGTGTACCCCTAAATGCCGTATGCCAATCGAGCACTATTACAAGATGACAGCTTCCAAACAGGACACCTGTCTATCTTCCTACACATGCTTTTTGATAACCCCTCTTCCCTCAAGATACAACTGCACCACCTAACCTTCCAAAAATTCCCAAGACTTGTGGGCATGAAGTTTACATGAAGGAAATGGAGCCAGAAAGTGTGCGTGAATGCATGGATAACCTTCTAATGACCAAACTTTCTCCCTTTTGAATATTTAAGAATTACAAGTAATTTGTTCTTGTTTCTTCTTATAGAAATGTTGTAATTCTTTCTTCTTATAGAAATGCGTCTCCACGCAATTAATAAATGGCTCAGTGTAGAACCCAATTTTACACTTTATTAGGCACGTGAAAGAGGAGAATGTTAAATATGAAGTAAGCAGCAAGGTGGGAACAAGATGTCAACATTCAGAAACTGAAAAGGAAAAGAAGTGCCCCAAGTTTTGCTGTTGGTTAAGACTGATACTTGCCATACTCACCCCAATACAATTCCTAGTTCTTTTACATGCACTCTTGTATGTCCTCGCAGATATTCCGAAAGCATTTTGCTTTTGAGATACATCTCCTGTAGTCTATCCTCAAGATGCATTATGCACTGTAAACACAGACCAAAAACCTCAGAGTGGCTTCAGCAACTCTGACTCTAAAATCTAAGAGAGACAATTAGTTGTGCTAGCAACAATGAAGTTACACTACCCCCTGAAAGGGGAATCCCTTCAGAGAACTGGGGCAATGAGTTTGTCGCACAAACTGCACATCCCTTTTCTACCCAAGTCAGCCACAGTGTTTCAGCTGACAAATAGTTTTAACCAGGTTCAAAAACATCTTAATAAGAATCATAACAGAACACTTGGATCAAGATGACTTTATTATAAGTCAGTGCTTTTTTTTCCTGAAAGACTCAGTTTAGATAAGTTACTAAAGTTAGCACTAGCTCAAAGGATCTGCCATTCAAGAAACTAACACTCAACAAGCAGAAGACACAATTATCTTACTCATAATAAAATTATAGCTCTTTTGCTCACTACTTTACTGCAGAAGCTAGGTTACATATAATTCTTATGCATTTGTTCTTATTAGTCCTAGGTACTTCTAGTTTCTAGTTTAAAATTGCTTAAACATTCGATGCTGTTTGCACCAAGGTTGCAAAGTTCAAATTGAAATACCATATTAATAACTCCCCTTTTCCCTTCAGCAGTAGCATGCTAGAAATGCATATTACTTTTAAATACATTCATGTAACACATGACAATTTCTCATACACCAACTGCAGGAGAGCAGATGAACCTTAGCTTCAAAGCGAGAGGGGGCTTTTTGGTAAGACAAGGTCAGTAGATAGGAAGTCTTCACAAGGTGAGTAGGTAGGATGTCTTATCAAGTATTTTGTTCTAGGACAAAAGGTACATTCAATTCAATATTCCTTCTTTCCACAGGGATGACCACTTCAAAAAAGTTAAATTAGTTCAGCTCTCCAAACTCCAGGAGATGAAAGCAGGAAGCACACGCAGAACCTCACATTATCAAGTGTGTAACCATCGGGCAGGCGTAGACAGCAACTAGAAACAGTAGCAGCAAATTGCTTCAGGCCATTGTCCAATGTACTTTTCAAGTTGAACAAAAGCTATGACTATAAGAAATGAGATCCTGTGAAACCAGTTTTGCTAATTAAAAAATAATGAGCAAAAAAGACTCATGCTTGTAGGTAGCCTACTCTGTATTTTTCTGATGGTCTGGGGTAAGATGAAGATTTTTAAAAGCACGCTACGTACCAGTAGAGTAAGATCACTACCACCACTTGAAAGGCAAAAGCTTTTTGAGTGTAGTTTGATGTATTTGCTTCAAAAAAGCTTTCACTTAAGTCATTACAATCATAACACTTCTGATTTTAATTAAAAGGGAAACACTTATCTTTTCCACTACAGGTAACCCTAATGCCAAAAGCCTATAAGCACATCCTCAGTGGTTCAGAGGAGCGTGCAGCTGATTCACAAAGTAGCAGTTCAATATATTTCAATTCCACTACTTGTATCAAAGGTTGATGGATTTTTAAATTTATTATTTTTAAGAGGGAGCAAGTAAGGAAAAATCCCGCATTATTCTGAAAGAGATTCTTTACATAAGATTATCTGCTCCTCCTGAATGCCAAAAAATTAAAATACATTTTTCCCTATCAGCTCGGAGCACAAATCCATTTTTTTTCCAAAAAGCGTCCACATTTAGTGAGATATAGAAGGGGTTTTCTTAAGTTAGCTTCCTCTGCAGCTTCTCATTAACTAAATGGGAAAAAAAAGATGTCAAGTCACTTCTAAAAACAGAAAAGTAGCTTAAAAAGAGTTTAATGGTCCAGGTAAGACTTTTGACCTATTGCTGACATGCTGCAGTTGCTATCGTCACTTCCCTCTCACCTGGCATACTGCAAAGCTCCCTGCAGCATGGTACCAGCTGAAATGCCACAACAAAGATATCTCCACTTGCTCCTCATTTGGTCTCAAGTTGGATTTTGTTTTTTGTTGTACCACAAAAACCCCCCAAAAATTATTTATCTGAATAGTATCTGCATGTCAAGAAACTTACTTTCCTAAAGGAAACTTTAAACATACTACATTATGCTCATCTCTGCTCAACACTAGTACATATGTTTTTACCAAAATTTAAATCAATAGAATCACTACAATAAAAGAGTCACACTTCTCCCCCTAGAGTTTAGTGGAACACTTAACTTCCATGCACTGATGGCTCTGTTTCAGCAGAGAGCTGTAAAACCACCAAAAGAAGGATCAAACTGTCTCTAACATGGATTATAGAAAGTTTACAAGCTACTAGCACTGTCACTTCCCTGTTCCATTTTGTTAGAAAAAGGAAATAAAACACCTGAAAAATACTCCACTCCATTCCTACACCATACAAAGCAAACAGATTGCATACACAAACCCCAAGGCAACACTGGAAAGAACACTTTGGTTGCAGAATCAACTACCCAGAATTTAAGGTGTTACTGTGCAAGTGTCAGGACAGAATTTTAACCAAAGTTGCATATTTTTCAATGCCCAGAAGAAGCCAGAGACAACATTGACAGAGTACCCACATATTTTGCCTAGCACTTGACTTCCAGGATTTAGCATAATCAATACCACTAATTTCATCCAAAACAGTGCCAACTAATACTATCTACATCTGTTAGTGCTGAGCTTTATCTTCCTCTTCCATCTGTTAGCACAGTCATTACACAGGCTTCTTACAAAGTTTCTCAAGGCTATCTGCTGAAGGACAAATCAAATCTGTTATCTGAAGAAGGGGTGATTACCGAAAAAAAAAAAAATCATCCCATCTCACCTCCAGTCGTACATTAAAAACTGTATTATAATTACTACTGTTAGACTTGTGGGTAATTTTGTTGTAATCAGCAAAACCAGCATTACTGATTTGCTCTGATGAACTCTACTCCCAACAAGGACAGGAAAGGATGCTGTGGGTTAGGCAGTACACAATATGTCAAAGAAACACCCCCTGCTGCAATCCCCCCCAACCCCAGGTGTTTTCAGGTTTCAGTCTCCTCCCAGCAATCCTACAGAGACATTGGCAAGACTGAGACTGTGCTTGCTGACAGGGTTGGCTAAAATATGAGTAAAACAGAAGGGTCAACTAAACACACAGAGGCACAACTATTTGAGGAGGAAAGAGAAGCAGCATCTACTGCATGGGGTTGGATAGAAAGCCCAAGAATAAGAATAGGAAGAAACAGGCTTGGGTAAACAACTTCAGTTTTGGCATGTATATTTTGGAGTAGTCAATTTTAATCTAATCTATTAGATATGCATTACAGATAAAAGTACATGTTCCTGGACTGTAGCATGCATTCTTTTAAATATGTTATACCAACTCTGCATGATTTCAGGCATTACTTCATTGGTATCACAGCACAGCATACAAGACCCTGCATTTGCTACCTAAGCCAAGCAATTTTCATAGCTTCAGTCTTCAGTAAAGAAATACTTACAAAGTCAGCTGGGACGTTGAGTTTGTAAAGCTGTAAAATAGACTGCAATAAACTGGATACTTGACTCGAAACCAGGACATCCTTGCCTAACTTCATATTGTCCATCATCTTCTTCTGGCTTGTAGCTACTTGTACATTCCATTTATCTGTGTCTGCTATAATGCAGACAGCTTCTGCTATGGGCTCATCTAGCACTGGATGCTGCAACAGATAAAAACAAGCATTATGTGACACTTTCATATACATTTCCACTTTTATTCACACTGAGGCAGTAAGAAAGTGATCCAATGAATGTTTTTGTCCAATAGAAAACCAAAGGCATCTTAAAAATGACAGGAAATACCAGCTTCAGTGACAGAGCTTACATTCAGCAACATTTGGATCAGTTAAGTTGTAACTGCCAATTTGACCAAGACATTTCATTTTGCTTAAGTAATGCTTAAAAAGAAAAAAAAACCTCACTACTCCAATATTATTTTCTTCAAGTATTCCATCTTCCCTGAAAACGTAAATTTCTTCCAAAATGAAAAAAGTAATAATTATACTGATCCAGTGATGTTGAATGTATATTAAGTATTTCAGAGATGTAAGGGATTTCAGTATGCACTATCAAGGCAGAGTATGTTGAGACAGTATAATATTAGACTGATTTGATGTTGTTTTAAAAAGTTACATAAACACACCATTGTTTTGGATAGTACACGAACTCATTCCAGCAGGACCATTCTTAATTGCTCTAGACAGAAGCTGTTGACAATTACTAGATAAACATTTAAAATTGTGTACTAAGGTCACAGTTACAGTAGTGAACCTTTCACTACAGTGAAAGGTTACCTATAAACTAATTACATGATTTAGAAAAGTTATATTATACCTAAATTAGAGTAAGAAGATGGCAAAATTCCTACCTATAGAGAATTACTTTCTGTAGTCAGTCATTTCTGCTACAGTCTGGCATAATACAGGCCTCCACAAGACTTCATCTCCCTTGCAACACATGCCACTAAGTGGCAAAATAAGATGCTTCAACTTGCATATCATTTTTATGAAATATAGATAATTTTGTCTGCTATTGTGACTGAAAAGAGACTAAGTTTGTGGGGTTTTTTTTTTTTTTTTTTTTTTTTTTTTTTTACACACCCTTGTTTGTAACTTGAAGTTGCAAACAATCTTCCTTGTGTTTATCTTTGGAGAGAAGTCTTCAGAGAGTATAAAGAAAAGTGCATGTGATTCTCCTGTGAATAGGCTTTGCACACAATGAATTAAGGGCTTGCATCTTTCAAGAAGAGTGTGGCTGTTCAGAACAGGTAAGTAAAGAGAAACTTATTCAAAGGACCTGCTTCCATAAATCTCAATAACATCACACTGTGACCCAGAACAGTACTTTAACTCACATGCATTGCATGAAGTAGGTCTGCTAGTAGACACTGCTTGAGTTTTTCATCATTATTTATTCCATGTAGCACTAGATCAGGTATATATGTATGACAGTAACCACCTAGAAGCGATCTTCCAAAATTTTTCACGCATTGACTGCTGATTGTATTTGACCTGAAATACAGAAATACAAAGCAGGTAAGATTCTTGCTTGACAAACTGCACTCAGATTTTATATGAATGACAAGTTTGGTTTATCACCGTTGCTTCTACTACAAATATTAATCAGCAATTGTACTCAGAATACAGTAAATCATTTACTGGTGCTCTTTGAAAGAAGGATTTTAAAAGCTGAACTTTAACAATATATGGACTCCTTTAAATATACGAAAAGGGAAGTCTACATGTATTAGAGGTCGTGGTTTGTATGAGCTCCCTGTTCTGCTGCTAACAAGTTTACTGAATTTGAGTTTCCTCCAACTCAGAGCAAGAAGCAAGCTCTTTCTAGCTAGCTACTTTAAGCATCAGCAAGCTCCATGTGCATCTATAAAACTCAAAGTTTTCAAATAGAATGCCCTTATTTACTTCAAATCTTTCTTGGATTTGTCAAATACATCAAGTCTAGAGTTAGCAGTTTAAGCACAGCTTAAGTTTTGCTTATCATCAGATGTTCTGTCTACATGTCTACATTAAATGTTTCAGGCAGTTTGTACAAAAAAAAAAGGATTGATCACTTTTTATTAGGCATTTGAATAAAATCTTTGTCACAAAACTTCATTACCTGAACCTGCTCCAGCTTGGTTTTCTTTTTACCAAGTCTGTTAATTAAAAAACCCTAACTACATCAGCATCTGTTATGGATTTGTTTGCAAAGATCCCAGAAACCCTGAACATCTCTAGAGCAGCAGCAGCTTTTCACTGCCTTTAGTTCTAAATTTAAAAAAAATTCTTTACCTTGGTAAAGGAAGTTCCACTTCTGCAAACTCTTCAAGTCTTTTGCTGACATTATTGTGATGCACTTCATCAGGGATACAACAATCACCTTCTTCATCACTGGCTCCAAGAGCACTGTCTGAACTCTCATTCCTTGGAATATCCCCTTCAGCTCTGAAGGGGATTTTCCTTCCAGCATCCCCATAGGGGACATCTTTAGCACTTACTTTAGGGGAATCCTGGTTCACAGCAGAACCTACTTCTACACAGCCAGGGGAATAGTTCTCCAGATTGCCAGAGCATAAAGTTCTCATTTCTTTCAGGTTTGGCAAATTTACAGTTTCTAGGTTATCTGTGGGCAAAAGCGGTTCACTAGATATTGTGTTCACTAAATTTATTTCAGTTCCTTTACTTTCTATATGTTGGTTAAATGTAGTCTCCTTCCCCTCACGAGATGAGATTTGTGCATAACAAACATTATGTTTACTGAAGGGTATAAAGGCAGTTTCACAACTTCCTTTTTGATTCTGGGAAGCATCCACAGTCAGATTTGTGGAACTTGAGGCACAATGTATCACCTCTGGATTTTTTCTGAATGCTTTCAGCTTTTCTTCCATTTCTCTTCTATGGGTTTCCAAGTCTGATTCTGGTGATGCAGAACTTCCAATATGAAAGGTGACTTTTTCTAAGTGTGAACTCCTGTGGCCAGACCTTTCAGGACAAGGTAAGGCAGATGACCTACTAGACAACTGCTTTTCTACTTTTCTCTCATTCTGGCTCTTGGTCTTTATGTCCGTTAAATCTGATTTAGATGGCTCTTCAAAGTGGTAGGATACAATCCCTTTATCAGTGACAGTTCTTTTCCTACTATCAGCTGCTCCTTTACATAAACTGCTAGTTAGACAGTCAACAGAAGCTTCAGAGTTCTGACTGGCCTTTCCTATTGCTTCTCTCTTTTCTTTTGAAGATGTGGGGACAGCATGAGTGCTCTCCGGGTCATGTATCCACTCTGCAACACCATTGTTCTTACTACCATCATTCTTTGGAGGCAGGATTGGAGGCACAAGAGCAGGTTCATTTTTAACAGTGACAACCACATAATCAGACTCCTCTACCTCTCCCTTTTCCAGTGCAGTTGTGATCTTGCTCCCATTTAGCACTTGCTCTCCTTCCCCAGCCTTCTCACTCCATGTCAGCTGATTTTCCTGCAGCTCAGAGCACCGAATGAAGTAAGTTAGAACATAGAGCAAACGCTGCACCAGCTCCTTGCGTTTTCCAACAATAACAGTTCGAGTCAATCTAACTGGGGAGCCTATGGCACCGTAGAGATCACCTACAGGAAAACAAAAGTTTCACATGCTTATGTTTGGTTGTAATAGAAACTATACTGTTTAAATCCAACACGTTTTGAAACAGCATTTACTATGGACACAAATCAGAGAGTTAATTTCTTCCACAATAAGTTCATAGAAGTTTAAAACAAGGAATAAGTGAAGTAGTCCCCCAGCACTTTTTATACCTGGCTTGTGTCCAAAAGGATTTTTGGTAGGGATTAGCTGCTATTAATCTGTTTCTTTCTGTTCAAAGCCACTAAGGTTTTTATTTAAATAATGCTTACAAGATATTATCACTTGGAAATTGACACAACAGGAGGTGAAATGGAATACAGATCCAGCCAAACTCTGAAGCCAGCTTTTCTATTTTCCATTTTCCTAATCATTTTCTTTCACATCATAGTTATTCTGTTTTATTGTAATAAATTTTCTGTTAAACACATGAATTTTCATACAGATAAACTCTAAGTTATATTTTTCAGGACAAAGATATCAAAAAAGCAAATGTTAGCTTTATAAATAACTTTCTGAAAAGAGGTATGTAACTATCTTATTGGGCAAGGCACACACGCTTCTATGCACTTGGAGTCAACCTCACTAACATGACCGGGGTGGCAGAGAACTAGCAAATGTATTCACTACTTAAAATACAACTGTAAAATGAAAGGTAGGTACTACTGCAACATAATTTGAGTCCCCCCAAGAACTGCTTATTTGCTGGCTCATTTATCCTGAAGAACTGCCTTTAACAGGAGTAAGGTCATACGTATCTTCCTTTCGATATATCTGTTTGGGAGAGTGGTAACCATCTTCCAACTGCCTATAACCCTCTATCAGCTGAAGGGTTGCTACTCCAAAGTTCTGGGAGAAATAAACAGATAACCAGTACAGGAACATTCACACACTATTTAATAATGGGAACATTTCAACGCTCTATGATGGGCTAACTCAAGAACTCAACCCAGTTGAGTTAACCCAGTTGTCTTCACTTGACACCCATTGTCTTTGCCTAACCAAACTGTAGCTGATGGGAGACAACCACTAAAAGCTCAATTTTCTTTAACCACTGTAACTGTTCACCATGAAAATGAGCTTCTCTGGCTTCATCAGCTACCTGTTATCTACCAGGTTGTTTTAGGTGCTAGAAGTCCTTGCTCAGGGCTGCTCAAATCTTCTGGACCAAGTTTGTCAACAAGATTTTGTACTACACCTTAAGAAGCAAAACTAAATGAAAGCTATAATCAGAGCTTCAGGAAGATTTCTACCAAGTGCAAAGGAACTCTGGTTTCTACACAAGGTGATGAAAATAGAAAAACACCCAACCAACCCCAAATCCAAACAACGTATTTATACCCAGCCTCCTCTTTGCCATATAGAACATAACAGGAATAAGGCTCCTGACTCTACTCCTGCAAAACAAGGATCAATGAGACAGTCAAACTGCTCTCATTTACTGTCTCCTCTGCCAAGGTCTGCCATTTCCCATGATGCCAGCGAAGCACTGGAGAGACTGCTGTGTGGTGGCATCAGCATCTTATCTTCCCCCAGTTAAACACACCCTTGCCACTAGCCCTGTAGCCTAACAATCCAGAAAATTCATTCCTCAGAAATGGGAAGAGGGCTTCAGATTACTCAGCTAGAATTAACCTCAAAGCCTGGTGGGCCACAAGGACTAACAATTTGGAAAGGAAATGTGAAAACACAATTTTACTTTTCAGTTGAAAACAGTCGCTATAGAAATCAGATTCAGGCTTCATGTTCATTTGCATAATTGACTTTTATATAAAGCCAACACTAACAAAGACAAAGTCAAAATTGTCTTTAAAACATACTAATGCCTATTGTTAAGACTGTTAGATTGAAGTACCACG
Organism: Scolopax mira; assembly: GCA_004320125.1. NCBI lineage: Eukaryota > Metazoa > Chordata > Aves > Charadriiformes > Scolopacidae > Scolopax > Scolopax mira. The sequence continues at coordinate 71,248 of BJBW01004782.1, forward strand.
GAAGCTGACAGTGGTACTTAGAGTTATATCAGTCTGTAATTGAAATAATATGTAATGAAAACATAGGTTTGAAGGTGGAGAGACAGGTACATCAAAATCCTTTCCTTAATAAAAAGTCATATCTAATTTAAAGTATAAGACCCATAACTTTTTTACAACTCCCCACCTCTTTCTGAAGAAGGAGACCAGCAGAGGGCAATATTTATCTTTCTTTGTCAGTTACTGCAACAACCTAATAATGGCTTTTGGGCTTTATAAGAACGAAACAAAATGAGAAAGCATTTTGAGTCCAGGCATTAAAAACTTGGATAGGCCAATGCTGGTAGCAAAACACAGCCTGAGGAGGCAAAAAGAGAACCAGATTCTTGACTAGTCACCAGTGGTGGCTCCTGGGAGTGACATAAGAGCTACTGCCAATCTTACATCTCTGGTCCAGCTAGTTTTTATAACCCCAGGCATGGCTCCATCCTCAACACCCTAAGCAAGCTTCTATTTTTCCCCTCCAAGCCTAATCCATTACTCCTCTGTATAATGTTTTACAGACATCCTAAACCAGGAAACATTTCTACTACAACTACTTGGCCAAAGTAACAATTCTTATTTTCATAAAGATTGCTGAGAATAACAAACATAACTGAGATAATTAGCAAGAAACACAACCAGTAGCACAGCTTAAAAGTCACATTATTGCTTTAGTGTGTGTGTTATTTTACATAGAAATACAGTATATTAAAAGTTAAGGCTGACCTGATGTCAGATTCACAGTTGCTGCCATGAGGAGGCATTTTCAAGGATTTACCACTGGCAGCATTATCCTCTCAGCTCTCACTCACCTACTCATTTGACAACAGTTATTTAATCCCACAATAACTTCGAAGCTATAAAAATATTTGTCAGAGAACAGTCTGAGGAGCTGGGCATAGAAAGAAAATCTTGGCCCAAGCCCACTCACATAACTGAATGAATGGAGGTACTGCTAGTTGCCAGACTTCTGTTGTCATGGTGTCCACCCTAGTTCTGTGAGAAAGAGATAAAGGGAGGTAGCCAGCGCAGTTTCAACTATAGAAGGGCCTTTAAGGCCCAGAGAACTCCCCTCAATCCAGTTTATTCTTTTGTGTTCTTCCCAAATTGCTCAGATCATTCAAAGCACTTGCACCATCTTAATACTTCTATACCAAGTTACTTAAACAGGTAGCATAACGGAGGATGACAACAAGGGACCAAGGAAAAGAGCAGAGCACTGAGGCTACACAAACAGGCCTCCAAATACTCTGTTTAACCAGGTGCAAGACATCTGTCAGCAGCAGCTCTGCCCAGCTTACAGCAAAGCAAACCACCAAATGCGATCTAGATCACAAGTAGCTCTCAAGTAAGAGGAGAAGATACAGAAAGATGCTAGTTATAGAGAAGTCTGAAGCTTTCCATTTCCTACTGACCAAGCTGTGCCCAGAGAGGGTTATACGGATGGGATTTTGCCAACATGTTCACAGACTGTGATGTACGTTTCTCGGAGAAGGCCTTTATGGGAGGATGGTCAACTGGCATTACTGTTGGGACCCAAGCCAGATGATACGTCAGCACCGCAGTTAACAAAGCAGCAAAGAACCTAGGAAAAAGAATATCACCAAAGTAACATCAGCAAAAGTGCTTTAATTTATTCACATGCACTGGGAGGCACATAAGCTTTAAGAAAAAGAAGGCAAGGGAAGCTTACTGATTTTTGTTGACCTGTTCTATCAGAAAAGTAAATTCTTTAAGAAAACGCTGGCATAGCTGATTCTTCTCCAGTGTGCTGGACATCATATTGAGCCACACAGGCTCTGCAATCCTTGGAACAGAATATAGGTTCCAGATGGTAACTCTGCTCAAAGAAAATTCCCAAGAAGTAAGTGTTAACATGCACATTTCAATCTTTCAAATACAAGTAGCCCCTTTTCTCTTCATCGATATTTTCTTTAACTTTTTGTAAGATGTAGGAGACTAAAACTGGAAGAGTTTTCCAGACACACTGATTACCAGTGTCTCAGAACATTAGTCTGTTTAATTCAGTATACCAGTTACTTAGTGTCTTCAAATATTATGTATTTGTCTTCCCTTTCTTGCATTCCCCTGTGTATTTGTATGTAGAGAATCGATTCAGAAATCATTTTGAGAGGGGGCAGAACTCATTTATTCACTGCAGTGATTCGATTCCACATTAAAAACATCACAGAAACTCCATCCCACCAAAGCCTTGTCTGTCTCCTGGGCTGCCTTTCTTGGCCTCTAACCATTCCTTCCTCTCTTAGGTACCAAAAATAGAGCCTTTGACAGCAACTTTCTTGTCAGATACCCTGTTCACCCTCTATGACTAGGAGCAGACAAGTCATCTGCTTGAATACAACAATCCACTCATCTGCACGGGCATCAGCACAAGCCAACTCTTGATGAGATCTGAAAGACTTTAACTGACAGTCCCAGGTACAGGTGAGTGCAACAGAACTACTTTTACTCTCATTCTGAAAACAGCTGAGCTGGTTTTGCTAAAGCTTTCTAAAAATCATTTACCCAATACCCATCACAGAAAATTCATTCACACTAACTTCAAGACCGACCCTGCATTCAGTTGCTTATAACTGGAAGTGACAAATAACTTTAGATGGGCATGAGAAGAGCTCTCCTAGTAATTCAGAATTCCATCAACTCACCTGAATTCTCCCAGGGCATCCATGACACGGCTGATATAAACCTGCACTCTTTGGCTGGATTCTGCTATCTTTCTACATGAGATCATGGCCTTGATTAAGAGTTAAAGACACAAAACAGCTTCTTAAAGGATTCGCATTCTTCATCTTTTTAAGCTTCATTAACATGTCAAAATGATTAAGATCTAGCCCCAGTCCTACACAGCCACTTAGGACAGCAATAGCTGCCAGCCTCCCTCCACCTCATAAGACCAATCCCTAAAACTGGATATGGGGAGCAGAGAGAACATTCTTGACAGAGTAAGGGGAAGACAGCAACAAACAAAGGGTAGAATACCACCATTTCCACAGTCCCAAAGGAGTCAAGAAATCTCATAGTGAAGTATGGTGAAAAGAAAGCCACCCATAGCATAAAACTCTCCATTCTCATTCTGATTGGAAAAAAAATGCACCTCTTTTTCAGCAGATGCTGAATTCCTACACTAGGCTCAGGCCTACACATGTAAGGAGGGAGGGAAGCTTGAAACCATATACCTTCTCCCACTCATTATCTATCAGATTCTAGATTGCTTCATTCTGTTTGACACTTATTTCTCCACATTAAACCAAGCTAGTATTCTGTACCTTTTCTATTGCATATTTCAGCTTGTTCATGTGAGATTCAAAAAGAGGAAAGTGTGAGAAAAAGAAGTCCTGGAAGTTTCTCTGTGCATCTTCTTTTTCTGGCAGAGAAAAGATTATGCTGATTGCAATTTTTTTCCTCCGGACCATTGCAGGATTGGAGCTGCAGCTTTCATCAGCCATGCTAAACATTTCTTCAGTGGACCTGTAAGACAGATTTATTAGGACAGTTACCTATGTACTGAGAGGTAATTCGTCTTCTACCCATCTCTCTCTATATAGTAGAAGGTAATTAATTCTTAGGTCTCTTTTACCTGACTACGTAAGACATTGCTGTCACCTGTCTCTGAACAGAGAATATCCAAGACCCAAAGAGGCCAGCTCCTAAAGGGGTATGGACACTTTCCTTGAATGGAGCTATTACAAAATCCTTCCTTCTGGATTTATTTTTAATACACAACAAGAAAAAGGAATAGAGACAACATGCAAAACTGTTAGCAAAAAAGGGAATTTCAGATCTGTGAACTGCATCCAGCACTCAAACACCTGCCTGGGTGCTCAGCAGTATGTCCATGATGCTCTTGAATCTGTATTGCTGCTCATGGGGGAAGTTGGAAAACATGAAACCTATATTGTTCCAGCACCTTAAGATAGATGTTTTAAGACACTTAACCATGCAAACCAAAATTTTATGTTTTAACTGAAGACAAAGTGTCACCACTTAATAAGAGAAGAATAAGTCACCACTTGTGCAAACACAAACGTAATGCCGACAAACATGAGTGCCTAGCTCAGTTGGATATATTTCAGTTTAAAATGTTTTGTTTTCTGCTAAAAAAACCCACAGAACAAAACCAGTGACTAATTTTGCAACCATTATTATTTCTCCAAGTTCTGTTTATTGACTTGATAGCTCTGCCACGTTTCTTTCAACAGTTATGCCACTTTTCAATATTACACATGTTGATACTGGAATAGATGCTGCTATTATCTTCTCTATCAGCCTGGCCTGAGAATTAAAACACACCTTCAGTAAGGTTGCAGATGATGCCAGATGTGGGGAAAATAGTCAATACACCAGAGGGCACTGTCCAGAGAGGCTGTGGAATATCCATCATTCAAGACTTTCAAGACTCAATTAGACCAGTTCCACAGCAGCCTCATCTAAATTCCAAGCCAGTCCTTTGCACAGGCAACTGATTTGGATGACATCCACAAGTCTCAGCCCAGGATAAGTTTTGTATAATCTGTGATTATACAGAAGGGTATCAATCCCCTCACCTTGATCCTCCATAAATACTTGCATTACACGCTAGATATTGATGTTGCTGGATTTAGAAAAAAAATATTTTTTTCTTGCTTAAAGTTTCTTGATCAACTTCACCCAAAAAAAAAATCTTTAAAAAGTATATATGTTAATGAGTAAAATACTATGGTCAAAAATCTCTTTCGGAAGGAAGTTTAATTGAATAATGACTTTTAATATACTGAGAAACTATAAGGGGAAATGGGTAAGAACAGACAAGAAAGCCATTAGAATGCAAATGGAGACATTCAGAGAAGCAGCTCATATGGAAAGAGTTTGGTTTTGGAGCTTCTTTTTAAGTTAGGACTGCAATATCAGTGAGTGGTTAATTAAAAGCTTTTCATACTAGAATTATCTTGAAATGGAGCCTGTGGCATTTATAGACCACTATGAAGCAATTAACAAGAGGAAAGCCTGAGTGCTATGCAGTAATTTTAAGTTCATTCTAAAAATACGTGGTTTACAGTTTAATTGGTTTGACAAAGTTAAATATACAGAAGTTTCTCATCATAGAGGTATGAGTCCAGGAATACAGGAAAAAAAAAATCACACAATAAAACCCCAGCAAAAAAATAGCTTGTGGGAAACAAGAGTTCAAGACAAAAACATAACCTCATTTGAACTTCAGGAATTTGCATGCAGAGACAAAAATTCCCAAGGATGTTGGGAAAAGACGGTCAGTCAGCATCTAAGAAACATCACAAGCTTTTGTACTGCTTCCCAGGAACAGAAATTGAAGAATTTAGGTCTGTGAGAGAAGCCTTTTCAATGCTGCTAATCTAGCTTGCCTGCCAATTGGCTACATAGAGTTCCAGCTAGACATCTAATTTTCTTTGAGCTATTGGCCTAAAACATCAGTTACAGAGACCGTAAAACCTTGGCTGTACAAACTGAAGTGCAATCTCTGCTGCCACTGAAGTATTCAACCAGAAGCCTACTGTTTCTCTAGCAAGTAATCACAAAACAAGTATCTAAAGAGGCTTTTTGGTGTAGAAAAATATCCAATTCAAGAGTAGTTATAGATGGCAGAAATAATGTCTGGTTCCCAGTATCTTTCCCCAGGATAGATTCTGCAACGTGGAAGAAGCACAGCCTACTCTCTACTGTGAAGCAGCAACCCAAGAAGGCTACTTTCCTCTAAACAATATTATTTGTAATAATAATATTATTACTTTTGTAACACTTTGAGGGAATTTCTATTTGTGAAACTAGCTGCTTCTTTAACTGGGCTGATATTATCTTACTTACCCTAAATGTTTAAACTTTTTTTGCATGTACTGCTCTCAGCCTTATTTCTTTGGGAAACTAGGCTAAATAGTACTTCAGTTTACAGAAAGCAGAATGTTTACTGGCTAATTCTCAATTGCAAGCATGATTTAGAAAGCACAACTGCTACATTATCACCAGTGCACAATTCTTCACATTAAGAATTATTTGGTGAGAATATGCAGGAAAAAGTTTCAAATGTTGACCCCAGGAAAAGACGTCTGTTCGTAAAGTTTTGTTTTTGTTTTTCACTGACCACATATTTTAACTGGCAGCTTTTAAGCTTCTCTTAACTGAAAACACTGAAGAGGGAGAGAGGCCAAACAGTAGGCATTTCTTGTAGCTCTTCACTAATTCCATGCTGTTTCTGGGTGCAGGTGGATGAGTACATATGAGCAGATAATCAAGAAACATTTGTTATTTTGCAACTGACAAGGGAAGAATTTGCTTATTAGCTATGAAGCCTGCTGCATTCCATGCTTTGTTATGCCACTGAGCTACAAAAGCTAATAAAATTCCAAAACAGAAGCCAAGCTTTTTGATCACAGCTCTTTTTATTCTTCCTGTTTTGGCAGAAGTCACATCAGGAACATCCTGTACCAGCCAAGAGAATCGTCATGGCCTATTACTCCAAAATTTCAGTAACTGCTCACTAGTCAGACTTCATCATAGTATAACGTAATTATGGCAGCAGTGCTGTTACAAACCCTTTCATCTCAACAGCTCTGCTCCTTCAGATAGTTTAATTTGCTTTTCAGAACATGACTTCAGACACAGTCTATACATTGAGTGAAAGTAAATATATTCAAATTGGGCTTTGCAGTTCATGTTCAGACAAAACTTGATCTTTTGTCATATCGGTAATCTTATGTAACATGCACAGAAGGTAGACCGAATTGAGAGCATTTAATAACAGGATTTGCCCTTTTAAAGAAAAGAGGCTTAATCCCTATTTAGCTTAAATTACTGCCAAACAGCTATTGTAAGAAGAAAGGTATTGCACTCACCACCTTGGAATAATTCCATTCTCTAAACTGGTTGTCTGACTTCGGAGCCAGCGACGTTGGTAGCTACTAGAAGATGAGGATGAAGAGCTTGGAGATGGAAAAGGAGTGACCAGAAGACTGCTCAGAGATGCTATTAAGAAAGCAAGAAACCCCACATATACTGAATTAGAGCACTGGTTGAATATTTTTCTTCATACTCTAGCTGGGAAGAAATTTCCACAAATATTGTTCTTGCTTGCTGATCTTTTTTACATAACTTAATTTGCAACAGGAGGGACAATTATGTGAAATAAATCTTGCTTACTAAGGACATTTTTTCTTGTAAAGTCAAATCTTCCCTACTAGAACATACTAAATGCCTATTCTCAAAGGCATTCTGTCCCAAGAGGTGTTGCCCTCCCTTCACAATTGACAGATCTCCTGATCTCCTCACCTCCTTTTCCTATTCAGTGCAAAATCATCTTTTCCCCTGCTTTAGGAAAGGCTCTAGCCAGTTCTTTCTCCAAATTATAAATTGGTTAAGAACCCAGAATTTAAACAGAATGTCATTACAAATATTCTTGCAACAAAGCTTAGGGCAAAGGCAGAAAGAAAACTGCTTAGCAGATCCAAAAAACCTTGAATTTATGGGACATAAGGTGCCTATATTTCAGGTGAAAATCTGCAAAGAATTGTAATTACAATACTTATAAGTATCTAAAGGGTTGGTTGAAGGAGGAGGGAGCTGGACTCTTTCAATGGTTTCCAGTGAGAGGATGAGGGGCAACGGGCTCAAGCTGGAATATAGGAAGTTCCACTCAAACATGAGGAAAAACTTCACAGTGAGAGCGACAGAGCCCTGGAACAGGCTGCCCAGGGAGGTTGTGGAATCTCCTTCTCTGGAAATTTTCAAGACCCGCCTGAGTAGCCTTCCAACTCTAAAAAAAATTCAGTGAAAAGTAGGCAAACAAGGTAGACAGCAGATACCTGACCGAGCAATGCCGCTGTCTCTGTCCTCATTTTGTCCTCTGCTAGGCATATCCACAGGCGTGCTGTGTGCTAAAACAAACAGATCAGATCAATAGGAAATATTACATAACTCAAACATTTTTTAAATGCTGACAAATAGTATAAGTTTAAAGGTCATAAAACAGCAAAGTTACATCCTGTACTGTTACTACAAATAAGCAGTATGGTGTGAGCAGAGGTGGCAGCAAACAGTATTCCCATACTGAATATCATGTTACTAGGTGAAGTTGGTTACTTGCCCCAATCCAAAAATATCTTTAAGAAGCTTAAGAATGTGAACATTCTACATTATAAAAAAAAATAATCAGATATACTTTGAAAATGAGGGCTATTGATACCCCCATCTTAACTACTTTTGTGTGTGCAAGCTTGTCAATCTACACAGGTGAACATCATAATGAAATAGTCAAATACAAGGTCCATTAAGCTTCTGTTTCACTCCCCAAGCAGAGACTTACTATCCACAAAGCCTCACAGTAAGACACATTCAGCCTATGTTGTATTACATTGAAATGTTAGTAGTGCAGAGTTACTCAAATTGTAGAGCATGCAAGATTTGCAAAGGCTGTGAAGAAACTGCATTGGTATTCCAGTTCACATTTTTACAATTAACAGAACTAATTAGGCTTAAGATCTACCCACCTGCATGGGTCATCTGTATGCCTGTGAAAGGAGACTTTACGTAGTTTAAAGTTTTAAAAGCTAAAGAAATTGATAATGATAAATAAAAATAACCTTAAAGCCTCCCAGACTTAGCTCAAGAATTAGTTTTGAATGTCTGCCATCAAATTAAAAAAGTAGCAAGAGGTAAGAGAAGAAAAAGCTGTGCACCAGCAAGACACCTGCACACCAGCAAGAAACCAGCTACAAGCCAGAAAACATAAGTTCCCTAAGAAACATAAGGGCTCATTTATTATTAAATACTGCATAAAAATACCTTTAAACACAGGAATTGGAAAAGATGTATGAATAAAAAGCAATTAACTTTTTTTTGGAAGAAAGATTTTTAAGTATGTCAGGTACATCTGCTGCCACTATTCTAGCCCTTTCTGTTTCTAGAGAGTAATTATGTCCTGCAAGGATTCAGAAGGAGCTGGATTTGTGTGTGCATATGGATGGGTCACACTGTGGCTGGCATTCCACACAAACCTGCAAAGAAAGAAGCACTGCGGATGAGCCGGAGGGGACCTCCTTCAGACACACCCTGCAGCAGTTTGCTGCTACACAGCTGTAACACACCTAGGAAACAAAAGCAATGTAGAGAAAATGCAATGCAAAAAGGTAAAAAAATTAAAGAAAGAAGGTGATGCACAGAAAAAACCCAAACTGAACAAACAGATGGCCTCATCGTCAGAAAGACATAGAATCTGGAAATATTTACCTAAATTACTTCCACTGCGACAGGTTCCCAAACCATTCTGATTTGAGCTCAGCTTTCCCAGGCTGGGATCTTGGTTGATGTACTCAAAGCTATCTTGCAAGCTAAAAAAAGGGGGGAAAGCCAGTGTTCTTTAAGAACATGATTAACAAGCATTAATACCATCTTGATAATTAGGCTCATTTTATGGAAAAAAAGGAGGCTAAAGATTAACTTCACAATCAAACTCAAGGACCAGTAAGTTTTATGAATGTCACATTTGGGATTCAGCTTATTCACATTTGCCCATTTCTGGGAAAAGGAAACAGATTAAAACCAGTATCTCTTCTGTCACTGGAAGGAAACAGAAGTGGGGTACAGCAATACAAAGCTTTCTTAACACATACCCCTTCTTCACCCTTCTCCCAGCAGGAAGAGACAGACTTTGATGGTCCAAAGCACCTAGCCTCTGAAATTTATTGCATGTCCTAGAAAAGTTAAGAAGCAGAAACTCTAAGATATTTTATTTTTTAAGCTTGGGTGGCCTGGCTGCAATCTATCAAGAGAATACTTCTTCACAGCTGCCATTTCTGATTTCCTACAAGGCTTTTCCACTTTGGCTAAGTCAAATTTAGAAGCAGTGACAGAAGAACTACAAAAGGACAAAGAAGGAAAAAACCAACTGCACTGAACAGAGAAGAAAAAAAATAAATTCTTACTTATTGTTGCTTCCACTGAAACTTCCTACCCTGGCTGAGAAGACTTTACTTATCATCAGCTGTGGGGGAGAGCTGAAAGGATAAACAGTCATTTCAGTGAGTCATCAATTCCAAGTGCCTGACAGAAGACTGCATCACAGAAAAGGACACTCACCGTATATAGTGAATTTTCAAGGTGGAGCCTTTGTAACTCATTGCCACCGAGCCAAACATCATTTCTCCAAGCATGTTGACATCAGAGGCTGGTCTGGTGTACTATACAGACAATATGGGAAGAGCAAAGTCAATAATAACTTGGCATACTATTTCAAATTTCATATAGTGCCATAGCGCTACATTTTCAGCGGAGAATATAAATAAGTTCTATTTCCCCTGAAGACTAAGATCCTGTGTGTTCTAACATGCAGAGTGCAAATACAACCAAGTTCAGCTGGAAAACATACTGTTTTGCTCACTAGATGGGTACTGCTACCCTCATTCCAGGGGGACCCTCAAAGACAAGAAAGAGCAAAGGAGATGTACTGCATTTCAACAGAAATAGCTGTGTCCAGCAACACCCCCATACAAAATGTTTTATGAAAACCTGTGAGTGTTCACAGGACTTTGATTCTGTGATCTGGATCCCCAAGCACTGTCTTATTACTAAACTGTCTTCCTTATTCAAATAGGTAAATTCTCCTTCCCTGCCCTTACATAGAAAGCTTCTTGGAAACATCTCCGATTTGAAAATAAATTGTGAAGACTACATTCTTAAGTATAATCATATGTAATTTGTATTTTGTTTTGGACTGATCATCATTAGCAAATATGGAGAGAAGTTTGTTAGTTCTGAAGGAATTAGCTTACCTTCTAGTTAAATATTTTTTTAATCCTACTTCAATCCACATATGCTTCAAATTACATTTTTCTAGATGAAATGTTTACGCTTTTACTGAGAAAAAAGAGTACCTAAAAAAATAGTTCTCTTAAAAATTTCATGGCATAATAAGACAGACTAAAGGGACTCTTAATACATCATGTTCAACAGCTGCTTCAGGACTGACCTGAAGCATAGGCAGATGTCTTCTAAAACAAGAACAGAGAATGCTATAGGGCTTTTTATGACCTTCATGATAATAATACTATTGAATACCTTTTGTAACTTTTTGAAAGGCAAGACAAAGAGAGAGACCAAGAAGTTCAGATGTACTTGCATCATCTTATTCTACAACACTTTAAAAATAGGGTGGATCTCTCAAGGGTAAGATTAACTTGTAATAGACTGGAAATATAACTAGTCAAATGCACTTACGGCTTTTATATACAAACTTCAGTAAAAAAAGATAAATACAAGCAGGAAGAGTAACAACCATTACCTGATACTTCAGTATCTGTTCTTTGATGTTTTGCACACAGCTTCTTGAGGGACTATGGGAAGAAATATTGTTGTTCCCATTGCTTGCTTGGCAGCTCTTGGCAGAAGTCTTCACAGAAGCATCCTCTGCCATTTTCTGTGCAAAAATAGAGCAACATGATGAAAACAAAGCAAGCGTGAGAACTCCCATCTCTAAGCATACCACAACAAGACTTTTCTTAAACTATTGGTAAGCAACAGAAATAAAAAATACTCTTATTTAATTCAAGAAATATGTATCAGTTTTAAAGGAATTTTGGGAAGGCCAGCATGAAAGTGCATAACTAGTCTCACATTTATGTTGTCAGACAAGTTTTCATAATATCACACACAGTACAAGTAGTCAAAGTTCCACTGGCAGATCACTCCCAATTGTTATTAATTGCCCTCTGTAACACTTGCCAAAATTTATGTAAACAAAATCCCAGCTTACAGGTTACTTACAAACCATTTTCTGTAATCATTTGCACAATTAATCACTCAAATTGCATGTAACTTTTTGCTCCCTAGCTGATTACAGATTTCTTAAACAGAAGAACAACAAAACAGTGAAAACAAGGAGTAACACAATTTGGTAGAATTAGCAGGTTATAAAATTTGTTAAACCTGTAAAGGAGTTGTGTGGGGAAAAAAAAAAAAGGCAAGCAAGCGAATGCTTAAATTCAGATGACTACTTAATTCAAAGTTTACTCTCAAGTACTGTTTTTACAACAGCTTAGAACTGTTCATCAAAAGGTATAAAGGAATTCTCAGAAAGATACCAATTATATTAATACTATTCAAGCATTTCATAAGACAAGCTGTATTTAATTCATTGGGATTTGCCTAAGACAGTTTTCTTGAACAAAAAGTAATGAGTTTCTTCTTTTCGTTTCTGCTTCCCCCCCAGTTTGAATGTCCATTAGATGCCAGTTAAAAGGGTCACGTTATTTTGAATATACTTCTCATGTACACTTGAAATGGTTTATATGAAGGGACCAAAACTATAACCTTGCAGCAATAAAAACTGCTTAGAAAGCTTCTCTCACGTTCTTAAGCATTTATACATTTAAGAGATTAAAAATCCATTATTGTACATATATTTTATGTGTATTAATGCAAATATTCATTTGGGTCATTCACATCAGAATGAACTGTATTTTTATACCAGCATGGCTGACCTCATTGGGAATGTGCATGTAGAGAGTTTACATAAAAAACAAGCAAGCAGACAAAAGAAACAGTAATAGCCTGTTACTAGCTTACCTAGAAGCTAGTAAAAAGCAGTCATAGCCACATTTTTAACTCAGTGCAGTAACTGCAGTAAGTTTTAGACTACTCAAGTCACAATGACAAGATGGTGAAATGTGCAAAAGGAAAGACAGAAAAAAAGAAGAGCAAACCAAGAGAATGGAATAGATGATCTGCCATTTTTATTTAAAGTTGACAGTGCATTTGTTGAAAGTGATAGTACAGGTCCTTTACAGATTTAAAAATAAGCCCACTAGCATGTGGAAAAAAGGTAAAATCCTGTACTTATGTATTTTATCCTATATTTGCACTCTTTTTGTGCAGTTTTTCCTAGCATAATACATATATGCCATTTCTTATCTAATCCCAATGTGACTGTCATTAAGAGTTTGGAAATGTACCAATGTCAGTGGTCACATGTTGGATGAGCTACTGACAAAACTGCCCATTAAAAGTGGCCTGATACATGCCATCTGCAGAAAGAACTGGAGATTAGATTAAGAACACTGAGAAGAAATGCAGTATTAAACAAACATGGTTAAATGGAACACAGACTTGCTTAGTCCCCCCATGTAAGTTTATTGAATACTTTAGACACAAACAATGCATTTGAATAATCAATGTGAATAAGCTTTACTGTATTTCAGTATAACGGATAAGCACACAGTATACACACACACTTTCTTGACTTTAGTTTAAACAGGACTCAGTTTGAAAGTAATTTTTCCTTAAGTTTAAATGAATCAAGTTTCAGGCTCACTGTTTCATAATATACCAAACAAGTGACCAAACATTCAAGATCACTTTTAACATCTATGCATTAGCATGCCATTCAAAGTGCTCTGGCTGTTTTAAAGGGTACCTAGACTAGTGATTGACTAGAAAACAAATTATAGCCTGTATTGTGTGTTATGAGGGAGGTTATAATCTGTTTTATACAAGTCTTGCATAGAGCTTCTGATAGGGCATTTTGTGGTGAACTCTTAAAGTATTCAATCAAGTGGAATAATTTGAGTATTTAGATAAAGCCAGAAATACATTTCTTCCTCACACGCTGTGTGTTTTAACCACCTTCAAGACACAAAGTAATGACCTTGAATGGGGGTTGGGGGAGGGGAAGGAGGAGGAGAAAAGAGAGTAAGATTAAACAAACCAGTCTGACCCATTTACCCTCTTAAGCAGATGATCAGTCATCAACTGATGATGCTCGGTCTTACTGATTTAGCACAATGGTATATTTGCAGTGTGACTGAATTAGATATTGCTGTTTTTTAAGCATCTTCATAAGTAATTCCTACAAGCCACATTTATTTGTATATAGCCTGTGATTCTACAATAAACCATGCTAGTCTGACAGGCTGAAGCTCCTGGTTGTAACAGACTACAAAACAAACAAAAATTTGAAATAATTAAGTGTAGAAGAAAAACAACGAACTAGTAGGAAAAAAAAGGGGGGGAAAAAAACCAAAACTACCACAAAAAACAAAATACTATTGTTGTACTTGTCTTAAAATCACTTAAGTTTACTCAAAGCATTTGTGTGCCTGGAGACAGCATCTACACTTGTTTCTATGTGTGTCACCAAAACTTACGTAGCCATATATTGCCATGCGTCAGTCTTACACATTACAGCACTGTTAGACAGAGCAAAGTTGTTTTAATTTATGTAAAGTCAACAACTTTACTAATCCAAACACTGAAGGAAAACAAGCAGGTTTACAGACATGCTAGACATCACTAGAACAATGGGACTGCACAACCAGGGCTAACAACAACAGGCAATCCCAGTCAACATTAAAAAGACTAAGGAAATACTCAGTTTAAAGGGGTATAGATAACTTAGACCTGATTTGCTTTCAAGCAAAGTAAGTTTCAATACCATCTTTATATTTCAAATACCAGATAAGTATTCATAGGACTTTTGGAATCTAACATACTCTTGTTGCAGCTATCACAGAATTGAGATCAAGTGAAAGATCACAAGTAAGATTAAGGAGTTGACACTGTCATATTAAAATTCCTGCTTTTGGGAAGGGAAACAAAAGAGTAGTAGGACAAAAGCAAAATTAGCATTTCATACCTGAACCACAGCTTCATCAATTTTTCGGACTGCTTTGGAATCAAATAAGACCTGTCTGCCTCTCCTCTCACAGTCTTGGTAAACTATCAGGCGGATTTCATTCAAGTCAAACTCTGAAGAGGACCAGCTGCAGATCATGAACACAAGATGTTAAAATAGTGTGCTTACTACTTTGCAGGCTTAAGTGAAGAAACAGGCAAATACATCTTTCACTCAGCATTTACAAGAATCACGCTGTAACCACAGAACTCCAACCAAAAAGGAATTAAAAGGAGCATCTAAACCCAGCGTCACTCATACACAGGCAGGTACACACAGACCAATTTTCATCCAACCTTTCTTCAAAATTTTCCAGCAAGGTAACATGAGACTTTGTCTGGGCAACCTGCTCCAGTGCTTAACTACTCTTAAATTTACTCTTTTCTCCATACACAATCTGGATCACCCTTGTTGCAAGGCAGGTGTGCTATTTTGTGCAATTCTCTCAGTGGCCATAAAAACAATGGATTACCACCCTCTTTACTATAGCCTTTCACAAACTCAAGGCTTACACCCTCCCTCCTCCTCCTCTCCTCTAAACAACACAAACCAAATTTCTCTTGACCTATTCATGCCAATACAAGTTATGATTTTTCCTGAGTTTAATTCTTGTAACTGAAAGACAAAGTTAGTGTTGTTCCATTCTTTTTCTCCTTTCTTTTGAGATGTTTCAGGGTTTACAGAACAATCATCTATTACTGAGACTTGATCTCCAGCTACAATGAAACTCATTCAGTAGCTGAAACCGAGATGCCACTGAGATTCAACGTGAAGCAAAACAGCTCTCTGAAGCCAGAATCTGCCCCTTCCTAAGGACAGACCATGACACACAACTTGCCTCTTTGCACTACTGCAGGAGGCTGAAGAGCACAACTGATCGTGGCTGTGATGGCAAGAAACTTAATTTCCTAATTCCAAAGGGAGTCGGGCTGCATACCAGTGGATAGAGGTTTGCTTGGCCTCAGGTTCAGCTGCAGAAAGTGCTTTTCACATTATGGGGCTGACAAACTGGGATTAATGGAAAAAACCCTACTACTGCATAAAGCAGTGCCATACAGCACTGGTGCTCAGTCCTATTGCCTCACACCTGACCTGGATGGACTGAATCTAGGGGGTAAGAGTACAACTGTTATTAATAGTTGTTGGTTTAACAAATTGCATAACAGACTTCAGTCAAGGCCACACTGATCTCCCACCTAAATGGATGTTTCATTTAGGAATTTTCCTAAACTATGCCCTACCGAGAAAAAAGATAGACAATTGAGGGAAGAGCACAAAAACTGTACAGCTGAAAGACAATTTCTGAAGCTATTTCTATTATTTCATGCTCTGTTGACAGGCATAAATCAATAGTGAGGTAAACACCATCAGCTCCTGCTAGAGTCAGTAAGGTAACCATGGGCAACTGCTTTAGGAGCACACTCAGAGACTTGCAAATTTCAAACTCATTATAAGTACAGCCAGCTTCATAGATTCTTTGTGCTTCATTTTCCATTTCAGACATCAAATCCCCTTTCTACATAGTTAGAAATACAAGTAAGGCTAAATAGGCATCTTTTTCAAATCTGAAAGACCTCAATCTGGAAGGTTTTATTCTTTTTTTAAATACCTTGGGACAGAATAAGCCAGATACTTATCTCCACTGTAATCTGATACAAATATACTCTATGTACATAATATACAAGGGTCCAGTACACATCAAAGCCAGATAATGGAACAATGCTAAAGGCTGTTTTGCCATCAACAGTAAGGAAACTTACCAATGCATTTGTAACATGTTGCCTCCAAAATGCTTGGCCAGGCAGATTTCAAGTCTTTCATGTCAAAGAGAGCCACAGCATTAAGGTAACATGCACGAGATCAGACCTGATACCATTGTTGATAGTTGCCCAAAGATCCTACACGCCTCATATACATAGAGAGCTGCACCTACACCATCTGTTTTCAAAGTCTGCTACTAGTTTCTCAGCCCACTGCCTGCGTGATGCTATTACAAAATCCAGTTACACAGAATGCAGGAGAAGTCACAGCCATCGATAACACTTCATTCTAGTCTGCTGCATCAACCTGATGCTCTTCAGTCCAGATACACCAACACCTCTACAGTCACACAGCCACCTATTTACTTACAGACCTGCTCCAACAAACAAATCCTGAAGTAACTATGCTGCTTTCTTAAAAAAGCCACAGGTCTTCCCTCCTTTTAACAAAGAAAAGGCACATCTCTATGCTCTTAATTTGAATTCTATGCAAAGGCAAAGCCTTATTTATCTCCAGGACTGACACAAGAGGATCTGTAGTTCAGGCCACAGGACTGCCAGTCTAAACTGAGAAAGATTCATTTCAGGCAAAGGCTGAGACAACGCAGCCCTGCATCTGCCCACCATGCAGAGCATGCTCAGAACTTGTGTTGCAGTAATTTAAGTTTCCTTATGAACAGGTGAATTCCCACATTCTGCACTAAAGCAAACTTCAAGTTGCTTATGCAGCACCAACTCCTCTACAAAACGTGAACTGGGTTTTATAAAAAATGCTGAAGAAGCCAATTTAACAGCCTGCTGAGGTGCCTTTTCCACACAGCATGCTAGAATTAAAGACTGCTGCAATCTTTCAGAACTTCAAACAGATTCTAATAGCAGACAGCAACAAGTTAAGAAGTTACATAAAATCTATTACACATGGCTTTATCTGACTAAAGGGAAGTAACTGCAGATAATTCCTTTTTCAGTACTAACCACATATCAAACATATGTTTTAATCAAGTCTTTGCTTTCAGGCTTTGAATTACCCAGAACACAGATGCAGCAGTCTCACCCATTACAGGACAGATCCATCCTATTAAAACCCCATTTGATAAGATCAAGCTTATCTACAGGCAAGTTATATACAGGCATTTAAACCCATAGTCTCATTACCTCTGCGTGGAATCTAGCACCAGGCTCAAGACTGGTCAGAAACCAGGGATGTTTTTCTCCCCATCACAAAAGCTGAGGAGCAGAGTGCTTACAGTACCTCCACCTTTTATTGTTTAAAGCCAGTTTGTATAACATACAGCCCCCAAAACATGGGCAGCAGGAGTATACAATCATCTCCTAAAAGCAGAATATTGAAGAATACAGGCAGCACACAGAGTCATTGGTCAGCTCCTTTCTCACAAATCAAAACCCCAAACCTCACCTATCCCTGTATCAGTTACTTGCTTATTTACCAATGTTGAAAGGCACACACCTCCCTGTTTCTTCTTCACATATAGTTTTTGAAAAGTACATAAGATTCTGATGTACTAAGTATTTGTTCATGAAAAAAACCCATGACACTTCTGCATTATATAGTTTAACATTCCTTTAGATGTTAGAAAGCATTAGCTTAAAGATTTGACTGAGAAGAAAAGAAAACCACCTTTTCTCTCTTGCATCAGTTGTTTCTAAAAAAGTAACACCCAATTATCTGAAATAGGCAACAGAAATACTTTAGCTTGTCTTTTTGTAAGGAAAAAAGGCTCCCATGCTCATAGGCAACCTATATGCATGAGTTCACCTTGCCCAATTATTTATTAATTCACTAATCAGTTTCAACTACCAACTTTGACCAAAGGATATCCATTTCTATCCTCCAAAAATAAACAGCGAAGGAAACACAGACTTTCCCCTCATCCTCCATGGCACAATATGAAATAATGTTAACTTGAAGGGAATAAAAAAATACAATGCATGTGTGGGAGGTAGGTAGAGGATGGGGAAAGATTACAAAGTTATGAGAAAAGCTTGCACCAGAATTTGAACATTATTCTGTAACAAAATTATTAATTACTCCACTTCCGGATGTAGAAATCAAACCTTCAACACGCTTAAAAATAGCCCCATATTTCCAGTTGCACCATATTATGAGATTCTAATGGTCTACTCATGTCCAATTATAGCAAATATCAATGTTTGCTCCTCTCAGAAGTGTCCTCCTAGCTCTTCACCACCACTCCCAACACCCTCTTACTACATGTCTCAAGACTCTGTTGTTCTCCTTATACTCATTTAAGGAAATCTGGACTGGCATACTGTTTCCTTTTTCTCTGTTTCTGCCTCAGCCAGCTTACACAAACATGAAGGAAACTATGGGCAAACTATATAATATGAGTACTTTTGCTTATGTACCTACTGCTGCAAGTGTTATTTCTGATAAAACTAAGTAATCCTCAGGGTAAGCTCCATATTTCTTATGAATGTTTAACAAGAATAAATATGCTACAATCACCACTTTTGGATAACAACTCTTACTTCTTTCAGTGACCTAAAAAAAAAAAGCCTTCAAAAATAAGTTTCACTAAACACTAACTGAACCATGATTTGCCTTAGCCCTGTTTATATAAATTTTCTTATTCTGTTGTTACAAGAAAGATCTCACCTGGTCAATTCCTATTTAAGAACTATTTATAAATAGAATGATAAAAGATCTATGCTGAAGGAATACAAATCACTAAGTGACTTATAAAACAAACATTAGAGATAAAATGAATAAAATTATAGTAGCGTTATTTCAGCCGAGTGTGAACCGAACTTTCTGCAAAATAACAAAATAGGCTTCTGATAACATTACACCCTAGAAAGGTATAGAGGTGAAGAGACTGTCAGCTACCTGAAATGTTTCACTTTGTCTTAAAAATAATTAATTAAGCCAGGTCCTGCATATTCTTAAAAATTATCTGAATTAAATTAACATGAGCTTGTGCAGACATTCATATTTCGGGTTAAGTGTGGCTATCTTGACCAAACATAACCTTTTGTTATTTGGCCACAAAAATAAGAGCCCCACATATCCTTTCTCCCCTTTTTGTAACTATGTGACCCTTGCTATTACTCATGTCTGCTCTGGTAATTACTGGACCCTTCTGTAAACTATCTGAGTTCTCTGCAGCAGCAAAAGTCTGTCCCAGGACATGAAAGTGGATCAGAAACATAGCTGAAGGAGGAGGAAGTAGAAGGCAATGGAGCCTCCACCTCTTGGTGGCACTATGAGTTACACTAACTCACTTCATCCATCCTACACCTTTAGGAAAGGGCTCAAAGAAAACATTCCCTATACCTTCCAAATAAGCATTGAGGCTAGTTAGAATGTTAATTGAGTTTTCCTGTTTCCAAGTCAGTTTTATGCCTGCTTAGTGAGCTGAACTACTCCCTAAGGGAAACCAGTTCCAGAAGGATTGGAAAGCTAAGGCCAGCACAAGGGGAAAAAGGACAAGAGCATGATGCCAGGAAGCAAAGGAAGAAGAGGCAATGCGATTAGGCAATGAGATTACTCCCTTCAGCTTAGAGTCTGTTTGAACAGCGCAGATTATCTAGCCTCACCCTCAAAGTGGATCTCTCCTGCTCGTGGAAGATGCTAGAACTAACAAACATCATCTCTAGGTCAAAATACATAAAATCAAGCTGTCTACATTCATACAACAGGAACACCAGGTCTACTAGAGATACTGAAACACTATGTTTTTTTTTTTTTTTAAAAAGGCCACAAGTTTGTAACAACTTAGAAATACCCTGGCAAGTTTTCTCCACAGATTCCACATTAGGCTTAAGTTTGCTTTATTTTCTCTTAAACTGGCATATAAGCTACTTTTCTTTGCCTTGTTCAACATTTTTGCCATTACAGGTATGATACATGGAGGCAAGATCTCTCTTAGAAGAGAGCAGACTCATTTGTTTCTGGAATAAAGTCACAAAAAACTTTGCCCCATTCTGCCTTGAATTAGTATTTTCAGTTAAAATAGCTCTCCAAACCCTGGTCTTTACAAATGAAGTTTTGATTTACCTTTATAATAATCGGCACGCATATAATAACTGAAGAGTTACCTATTAATTTATATTCAAGAAATACTTCAGCTGACCTTAAAAATGCTTTTGAAAGTGACTAACCACTCAGTATTTCAGTGCAGTATCTAAAGGATAAATAAAAAGCCTGAAACATATCTATATACCTATATATCTATATTTCTCTGTCAATTCAATCAGCAATCCTGAAGCTAGAATATTTGTTATAACACCGTTGGGTGTTAGATTTTGGAAAAAAAAAACTGCCCTGAATCATATTTTCAACACAGTTACTTAGCAGTAGAGACTCAGACATTGGAGACATGCTGGCACACATCTGAAAAAGGCAACACAAAAGAGCCAAAGAAACTCTATTTTCCAGATTACTTTGATGTAATGCTCGATTTAGAGGTCATTTACAAGCAAAGCAGAGGGTTCCCCTCTGCATTCTTCCTCCACAGCATTTTCTCCTGTCTGCTCTGCACAGTTACTACTTGACCCACTAACACAGGAGGTGGCAAAAAAAAAAAAAGGAACTAATTAGAAAACTAAAAAGAGAAGGCAAGATTACCTTCTCTGAAAAGGAAAGCAATTATCCTTCATGCCTCAGTTTGCATATACATAAATCTTACAGAATCAAGATTGTAGATTCAGTTTCAAATAACAGGGAAGACTTTCTGGAGTATCAGTTACCACCATTAGCAAGAATAAGCTTCTAATAGAATTTTTCCAATTATTTACAAAATAGCCTTACAGGCACATGATTATAAATCTACTGTCAACTAAATATGTCCATTCTCTGTCAATAATCACATATCTAAAAAGCTTCATGCGTACCTGTTTTGCAGCAGTCTAGTCACTTTGCTCACACAGACGACACTTTGGTCTCCCAAAGGTTTTCTAATCCTTTCTTCCAGTTTTGTACAAGAGAGATTATTTCCAAGTGGCACATCGTCGTTTCTTGCTCTTTCAACTTGTCCCCCTGTGCCATTTGTAGTTTTTGGTGTGCCCCCACACATTTTCTTTTGCTACAAATCCTCTTGTAAAGCTCCCTCAAAGCAACTAAATACCTGCTGAAGAGATACAGCCTCAAGCAGATCTCTTTACTATAGATCAACCATTAACAATGGTAATTTACCATCAGCTTTCTTCCCTAGACAGGAATACGGCCTGCTGAATTTCCTGTTAGGGAAAAAAAAGGCAAAGAGATCTTCATATATTCTATAAGCCATTAATGCAGAAAGACAGCTCTAGCTAATGTACTGCTGCAATTATTCCAGGCAGAGGAGTAGACATGACTTTCAAGTTCCAGAAGCCATCATAGACTTGTTCTTGCTGCTGTTAGACTTTTTCCTACCAAGCCTGGCGCAAACCTGTAGCAGATACAACAGCTAATATTGACTTTAGCTATGTTTGTTTCCTGGTATGTGATTAGGTAGCTGGCAATTATGTAGTCACAAGACCCAACCATATGGCCTCTTAAAAAAAAGGCATAGTTGCTTTTGCAGTGACTCGCCCTTAGTTGCAAGGTTGTTCTAACACTGGCTACAACACCCAGTTAATGGCTCTCATGTGAGCAAGTGTCATCTGACAAGCCCTAGCAACCTCATATAGCTTAGGAGCACATAAGAATCTGTCATCATTGCCATATGGTTATCAGTTTAAAAAAAAAAAGGACCAACACCAAGAAACACACTGGACATTCTGCACTGTAATGCTTTGATTTTTAAGGACAAACAGTGCACTTGGCCAGGAATCTGAAAGTACAATTTTGAAAAGCTTTTTAAAAAAACAACCACCGAAAAAAGTTTACCACAGAGACCAAACTGGTTGATGAGAATTTATAGTTATGTGCCTATTAAAACAATTCAATGTAAATACCAATGACAAAATAATTCTGACCAAGAAAAGTTAAGTTTTTAAACAGAACAAAGGAACCTGATGTTTCTGTTCAGACTCAGGTAATTCCACTGCAGAATTCCACTGCAGAATCCAGGCCTCCTTTAAAAAAGTTATCCATCCACATCTGCTCATAACTCGTGTCTTACATAGCTTTCCTATCCACCATCAGTAAAAGTTCAGACATTTTATTTGACAGCAATAGTGCTATTGCCCTCCAGATTAAAAAAGAAAATAATTTCACTAATGGTCACCCAGAAATACAGCAGAGTTAGAAAACACAGATTTCAAAACTTAGTGCTACGTGCTACCTGCTAAATAGCACAGTATCCTTCTTCAAGGATTTTGTAATCTCTGTAAACCCCAACCTCTAAACACTGGACAAAAGTCAAGCAGAAAACTGGAGTGTGGTTGGGTTGAACAACTTGCTCAGTTACAGAGGGAAGCCTATAGCAAGGCAAAAATAAAAAAAGAAGTACAGTTTCCATTCCCAGAGTAGTGACAAGTACTGGATCACAATCACTCTTCCTCCCACAAGAGGAGAAAGAAGTGAAAAGCTTTGGCCTATTCTCAAACTATCCAAACGATCTAGAAGAGGGTGACTCCTAGCACTCACCTCATTGAGGAGGACTACTTCAGACATCAGTGCTTCTAGTCACCTTTGAAGTGTAAATGAAACAAGCAACTAATGGCCAGGTTTCTACACTTGCTAAGATCAGCAATTGATAACCTTCACTTCTGTTCCATCTTTTCCCCCAACAAAAACTAAAGCAAAGTTCTGAAACATTCAGTTAAATTACTAGAATATTGTATTCATGTCAGAAACCAGAACTAGGAACTCCTGTAAGCTCAGTAAATAGATGTGGCTTCACAGCACTACCTCATCTGTAGAATACTAGAAAACCCAAAACACCTGAGGAATTACAACCAAAACCCCACAGAACAGTTCCTGAATTGCAGTGGGGGGTAGCACAAATGCAAATAGACACTCTCCCTCCCCCTGGGTCTAAGAAGCAGATAAAGGAATAAAGTGTCCTGCTCTCCAGATATAATCCTCTGGGAAGGAGAGTTTAATGACTTTTTCTAGGTTGTGTGACAGCATGTCACCTGCTCTGTTTGTAGGTCATTTCCTGTCCTTCATCTCCACTGCAGGACAATTGTCCAAATGATTTCAACTCAAGGTAATAGTTTAGCAAGAAAATCTGGGGTGAAAGAAAAAAGAAGTATATATAATCTAATACAAGAATAATTTTCTGTATGTTACAGTTGCCCGCTAAAACTTAAGCACTGCTTTCAAATCTAACAGAATATTTGCAAAGCCCCCCCCCAAGGTTTTATTTTCTAAACAGCTGTTAGAAGCAGGCTAGAGAAGTGCAGGAAAACAGAAAGTTTGAATCATACCTGCTGTTTCAATAAGCATTTGTTTTTGCAAAACATACACTTAGCAAAATTGATACACAAAAAATGCCTACAACCCAGACATTCAGGATGAGTGCCAAAACACATTTAAAGGTGAAGTGGAATCTATTTTGGATTGCTTAATAATGAATTTCCCTCTTATTCTGTTGAGTAGCTTATATAGAAATGTGGGTTCTCTTCTTTCCTCCCAATTTTAAGTATTCACCCTGCTTTACTCCCCCTGTTTTTAAAACCTTGGATATGCAAGAACTGTGCTGATGCCACACCGCATTCTTTTTCCACAATGATTTAAAGTATCCCTAATATGGTAAAGCACTATTAACCTCAAATGAACCACCTTGTTGAAGCATGATACATAGTTACTAGTTTCACACAAGTCAGGCAGGATACACTGCACATTAGTCATACAACAAGTGAAGGAACATGTTATTTGCAGCAGTTCTCTCAGTTTAGATTTTCCTGTGGAATGAGATCTGGTAGAGAAAAATAAAGCTCTCTGTATCAGATCACTGTACAGAAAGAACCATCTTAAAAAAATATATATGTTATTGTATGAAAAGCAAAACAACATTGGATATATTTGCTCGCTGAAAGGTTAGAATTCTTCAGATTCCCTGCTTAGGGAAGGAGAATATACTGATTTTCTTGCAAAGTTGAAAGCATTTTCATTACCTTTGTAGCTAGAAAGTAATACCATCACACACATGCACAAAAAAACCCCAAAATGACCACAAAGCCCCCACACACCTGATAGAGGCTAACAGACAGGTCTATACAAGTTAAAGTCACCATAAATTGCACACATCAGCTTTTTACAAACACCAGGAACAGCCGATTAAACCAGTGTTTCACAACTCAGCCAACTTTCATAAGTTGGGTTCCCTGTGCATTGTCTTACCTACAAGCCAGAAGTTTGGGAGCTAGGTTTCATACAGCCTCTCAGTGGTAATGTCAAACACACAAAAACCAAACAAAGAACCCTAACAGCAACACGTTTGTAGTACCATAACCAGCACAGAGTATTCTCAGTTGCTAGCCCCAGCAATGGAATTCCTCATTAGGATAAGAAAAAAAGCTCAACACTTGCAATTGCTCAAAAAACCCTGCATGTTTTACCATTGTGTTTATTTTTGTTAAATTAGGACTTTAAAACAAAGAAAGGTAAAGTATGCAATAAGGTTAGCAATCTAGATCCATCACCTAGTCCTCTCCTCAGTCCAGAAAGCCTTGCTCAGTCTTAATCAACTTTCCCCCTTCCATCCTCACTCTCCCCCCTAAACCCTGTAGTTTTTAACAGCTAGGAGAGCTCCGTTGATCTACATTAAAAGTATTTTACAGAAGTTGTTTCAAATCTTTATCATTTCAAAGAACTGAAGGTTTACTTGTTGATTTAACAGTTTTTAGGGTTTGAGGTGTGGTGTGTTGCCTTTTTTTTTCCCCCTTTTCCTCCTGTTTATCTTTTTAAAGGCCTCTCCAGTAACCAACTTCCAGCTTTCACTGGAGCCAAGTGGTGCTGGGTCCGAGTGTCTCGGGGTGGGGGGGCTGTGGCACAGGCTGCCCGGCTGGCTGGGCCACCCCACCTCCTGGGCACGCAGGACGGGCTCGGGGCTAACGCATCATTCCCGTGTCACTGCTCCCAGCGGCGCCATGTGACTGGGCCAGCGTCCAGGAACACGGTTACTAAATACAGACACTGCCAAGGCACGTCCGAGAACTGCCTCTGCCAGAAAACGAGATGAATAGAAATCTCTTATCCTACCAGCTTCACTGCCTCTGCCTTTCCCCAGCTTCCCCTCAACTGAAGGCAGAGCTCCACGTTGCACAGACAGAGGAGAGTTTTGAGCGATAACGCGAGGCGAGGATCTGGTACTTCCAATACCATACCAGCTTTTGTTGCATTTCAACGCTCTATGAAAGTACTGACAGATCTCAGACCTTAATATCTCCTACCAGCACCGACATCGCCGGCACACCTTAGGGACATTATCCTAAGGCATGGGTTTGGTTGCCTGCTCTTTCCTGTTCTTTCGCCCTCTTCTCTAAAGCCCTATTTTTTCTAAACTTATTTTTATTTAATAAGAAATAGTCTGTATGCAGCTTTCAAGTCTCTGTTCAAAGGAGTAGTTTTAGAATACAAAAATAAAAAACATGACTAAAACAATATTATTTGTTAGAAATAAGTAAACACATATTAATGCCAGCTGATACCAAGATAGGAACCTTTGATGTTCAACACTCACCACCCTCCCTTGATTTTTTCCAGTTAGCTGAAAAATTGCTGTTTCTAAAATATATACAAACACCATCCAAGTAACTAAACACACCTGCATATAAGCAGAAACAATTTCTTTACAAGTTTCCTCCACTCCTGCTATGAAAACACTATGTTCACAAGAGGGCTTTGTAAACTTCAGAGGACATGGCATTCTCTCCCAGACTTTACAGCCAAAGTAGTTTAGGGTACTCTCTCCAGGGGTGTAGAAACCATTCCAAATCCCCTCCTCGTCCTTGTTCTGAACACACACAAGAGAAAGCTCTCAAGCGGGGTTAGAGACAACTGCTACCCAGGAACTTCATGCCCTTTTTCCAAGGGACATTTCTTCAGAAGAGGTCAGTTTCAACTAACCCAAAAATGGATATTCAGCAGCATAATTTCACTAAAAAGCAATAAAATTAAGTTACCTGGTTCTAGGTACATGTTCCCAAATTCATAACATATGGAACTGAAGTTACCAGGTGTGGCTCTCTAGCACTGTTGAGAGCTGAAGCAGCCCAGGTTTTTTGATCAACTAACAGTATCTGTGAGCCTCCTGTAAATGGTTATGTTAAACTGTTGTAAGAGCAAGATGGGTTTTGATTCTTTAAAAATAGAGATTGTAATTGAAAAGTTAATCTGCAATAATCAGGAAGGGAATGAAAAACCTACGTATGGTGAATATTTATGAAAATTTACTGATTTATCCAACTGGTAAGGATATGGGAAAGAACGTACACAAGAAGCCATGCTTGGTCACCCAAAAGTTGCTATAGCATGAACAGCTAAATCCATCGCCTCTGTCCAGATGAATGCCAGGAAATCCTGACTTAGATTGAATGAAATGATAACATGGACGGATATAACGTCAGCTCCGGCATTTTTCACTGGTTATAGCCAAAAATATGTTTTGCTCCTCTTGTTGTTGTTATTATAATTTGTCTATTCCATCCAAAACACTTTCCTTAACCCTCTCCTGTAGGCAGCGTGGAAGGTAGCTTTCCAGCAACTAGCAATGAATCTTGAAGGCTTACATGCATTTATTTTCAAGTTTCACTGGATAGGAAAGGAGGAGCCACATCTTAGGACTCTGTGCAGAAGATCAGGGTAATTAAATCACTCATACCATAATACCTTCTCAATGAAAAACACTACACACAAAACCAACCAAACAAACAAACCACAGTCCTGCAGGTGACTGGCACAGGCAAACCTAACCTTGCTGCAAGACACTATGCAAGAGAGGTATGTTGTGTTTACCACCAATTGCGTAGGACTTTGAATGTATAAGTAGTCATTAAGTTATGAAATAGCCTCCTTCTCAAAGCAGGCCAACTGCTTTAACTACTCACATACGATCCTAAACATTTTCTCCAAAAAAATATTGGTATTGTATTAGACTTAAAAGTTCATACTGCCAGGTTTGTACATGACTTCAGTTGACTACATCCAATAACATGCTAAGATTTGGCTGCCAAGTAGCTTTCTGTCAATCATGAAATATCACAACAACAAAAAAAGTCACAGACAAAGGGCCAACTGCAACCTTGTCATGCAATGGGAAAATGCTTCACACATTGGAGATTCAAGGATAAAATTTGTGTCAGCAAGTTTACAAAGCAATTATTTATTTAGACAAATTTGAAACATTTCTCCCCATGAGAATGTAAGGATTGGTCAAGCTGCTTCAGTGTTCCCCAGTAAAATACTGCGTAAGAAAGTTCTTTATAATGGACCTGACTTTCTCCCAAGGTGAAGGCTACTAAAGCAGACTCACTAGGAGCCTTCTTAACAATTACAGATTCAGGACAACTTCATTAAGAAACAAACAAAACTCACTTTTCTAGTCAAAACAGGGCCCAAGAACACAACTCTAATGAAGTCTATACTCTCACCAACTTTCAATGCTTCAGTAATGCAATGGAAACACCAATGCTTCAATCAGATTTTCAGTTCACATACCAACACCACATTTCAATGCAAATATACAATTATTTCTTTAAGCAGTAAGCAAAGTTTAATTCAGATGTTCAAGTTGTCCACACAGGTGTATTTTGCTTAAAAAGACAAATCAAGCAGATGTAGTACCAGCGTGTACACAACTTCATTGGTTTGACTAAATGTTTTAAAAAAATCCATGTCCACTGCAAATACAGCATTCTGTTCTCTTTTGCCTCCCCACTACATACCTACTCCTGGATCCATTATCCAGTCCAGCTATACATTTTATAGTTACCAAGTGCCACCATAACTTGGAATCACATGTTAAATTATTTTAGTGTTTACTAAGTGTACTAGATATCCACAGCCAGATGTCATAAATATCTTTATAATCAGAGAGGATTAATTTTTCCAACTCTTTAACTTGATGTGATTGAGAAACTCTTTTAACAGTTGGTTAGGCAGCGGCTGGCACACCTGAAGCTGGCTACCATGTGAGAGCAACCTTCCTCCAGGCTAAAAGCCAACACCAACTAAGAGCTCAGATGCATGTCACTGCAGTTGTCAAGCGACCTGAAGTGGTTACCAGTTCCCAGCTCTTTATTCCAGTCTTCTCAATACAGCTGAGGACTGGAACATACAAGTCCTCTGTAATCATTTCTGCATGAAGTCTGACAGCTCAGCATAAGCTACTGCAACAGATGTTTATACCATTGGCCTTTGCACAGACAGGCCAAGGAGGGCTCCAGCACTCTCTATTTTGCCAACACTGTGGTAGTGACAGCTGGTAGTGGAAGTGACAAATGACCATCAGTTTCAGCACATCATGGGAGAATCCAATAGCATCATGTACCACTGCAGCCATCTGCAGAGAGCAGAGTCTTAACACACATGGACTTACACCATTGTGGACCAAGTGGTTTCTGCACTCAACTCACTCCTTACTCGTGCCTGCACTGGAGGTCACCAACCTTCCTCTCCAGCAGCTTAACAGGTCTCTGCACAGCTTGTTTAACCCAGTCATATTAAACAAGCCAGAACTTCAGAAACAAAAGGCCCGTGACCTTTCCTATAGCAGGATTTGTCTTAAAAAACACAACCCATTTTAGAGTACAAATTAGAACATGGAGTGTTAAATGTGAAGACTTTTAGGTCATTTTGTGGGAATGTGTAAGGAAAAAGCAGGGAAAAATGACAAATATAATCACTCAACTTATCAGCAATAGTTGGACAAGCTCATATGCCCACACAAAAGCAGAAAAGAGAGACAAAAATTTGACTGAACCTAAGCTAATCGAGTTGCAGATTTAAAAAAAAAAATATCCCTGTCTTTTCCAGGCCACAGAAGGCTTTAACGTTAAACATTACATTGTTTAAAATGATCTACATTCAGTGAAGGAATAACAATTTAAGAATAACCTGTTTAGAACTATGTATTCAATAGTTCTTAGATCATTCTCTCCAGGGTTTCCTTCAAAAACAGCATTTGATGAACTCTGCTCAGATTTTCAGTACCCCTGGAGCTCTGCATTCACGTATCCAGGTCCAAAAGTTGAGCAATTTCAGGTATCAGATGATATACAGACCCAGAATTCAGTGCAAAGACTCCACACACAAAAACAGAGCATTAAGTTCATTCGAGCCACTGTTTCCTTTCATAAAAATCAGTAAAATTTGTGACAATAAAAGCTAAGAGCTATTATGCAAGAAACTTCTTGACTTCATTATAAAGTATACTGTACCACAGTAAAGTGTTCAGGTTTCTAATTTGAATGTGCCAATACCAAATTCAGCCTGTTAGCACCTCCATTAGAAAAGTAAATAAATATTGTCGGAATGTTTACTTAATACAGCTAATTTCATTAGCATGCATGAAACTGCACTGAGCACCTTCGAGGAGAGGAGTTGAAGAGTATTGCATCGAGGTGAGAACACGCTGCAGAGAAAGCTCCACACTGATGCAGTAATTACATCACACACCCCTCAGGTTTCACCTCAGCATGGTCTATGGAAGGAAAACCATGAGTCAGTTTTAGCAGCAGCAAGCGTGATGTAAAACCTTCATGCCCATTTATGCAGTGCAATGCTAAGAATCTCATTAATATCCAGGAAGCATACTGACTGGCAACACACAGAGACATTTTGGCTGTTGCTCTGCTCATGTAAAAGCCCCAAACTTGCCTTAACTGAAGCGGGGAAGGCACCAGCACTCTAACTGAAACCCCACAGCTAGTCTTCTCAGTGCCTCAGCCAAACGCTTTGCCTTGCAGCATTGGCTTGTGACCTCAGTCTTATGTATAAAAAGGTGACATTGCTACAGTATTTGAGTGACAAATGCATACAAATAGGGCAAACGGAGCAAGGCAAGGAAGGCAGCAAGCACCGTTAAGACCAAAAGGAAAGCAGAATGGAGAAGAACCTGAAGATGAAGAAGTGGAGGCAGAGGAGATGATTCATGACAGGCAAAGTTGCACAACCATGTCCATGCCTGTTAGTCAGATCAGCAGCATCTGACAGTACCACAGGAAATGCATACAAAGGTGCAGACACATTTGCTGTCTTCACACAAGAAGCACCCAACTCAAAGGCTTCTTTTTCTCTCTTACAGCAAGCCTGTTAACCACCATCCTACAGAATTGCTTTCCTCATCTTTTGACTAAAAAGTGTCCCCATGGAAACCTTCACATAGCAAACACTGATCATTAGGACAGCATCAGAACATTATTCTTATAACACTTAATCTAAGCAGCATGCAAGACAACAGCGTGCTCTTAATCAGGGGTGTCCTTAGCAGAAAGGCCTGTTGACAAATATAAAACAGCATGTGCCTCTAAACTGAGTTTTCTCTTCAGAAGTCAGCCTTGAACATCACCAAGGTTGCAGATGAAAGCACATGATTGTTAACGTCAGAACGGATACCTAAAGGAACAGGTATGCCACGAGAGTTTGTAGCACTTATAGTCAGTATTAATCCTAAGAGTTCTCTTTGCAAAAGAAGTCCTCAGCAACTTCAATATTACTGAAATCCCAGAATAAGAAATAAATTGCTTTTATGAAAATAATTACTCCACTTTCTGATGCCTCTGACCCCAGCTATTTTATCACAAGATTCTCTCTGTGCTTTCAGTCTGCTGTAACTCACTCTTCAGACCAAAGCTACAGCAAAAGGTCACTACCGTACACCATGGATTCACAGAATTGTCAGAGTTGGAAGGGACCATCTAGTCCAACTCCCCTGCTAAGCAGGAACACCTAGAGCACATCACTCAGGACGGCATCCAGGTGGGTCTTGAAAATCTCTGGAGAAGGGGACTCCACGACCGCCCTGGGCAGCCTGTTCCAGAGCTCTGTCATCCTCACTGTAAAGAGGTTTTTCCTCATATTTGAGTGGAACCTCCTGTGTTCCAGCTTGTGCCCATTGCCCCTCATCCTATCGCTGGAAACCACTGAAGAGTCTGGCTCCATCATCCTTCAACCCACCCTTTAGGAACTTGTAAACATAGATAAGGTCTCCCCTCAGTCTTCTCTCCTTGAGGCTAAGGAGCCCCAGCTCTTTGAGCCTCTCCTCGTAAGGGAGGTGCTCCAATCCTTTAATCCTCTTGGTTGCCCTATGTTGGGCTCTCTCCAGTAGTTCCCTGTCCCTCTTGAACTGCAGAGCCCAGAACTGGACACAGTATTCCAGTTGTGGCCTCACCAGTGCAGACTAGAGGGGGAGAATGACCTCCCTTGACCCGCTGGCCATACTTCTCTCTATGCAGCCCAGGATTCCATTGGTCCTCTTGGCAACAAGGGCACATTGCTGGCTCATGGAGAGCCTGTCATCCACCAGGACTCCCAGATCTTTTT
>BJBW01004782.1:108072-175425 GCA_004320125.1 Scolopax mira
TGGAGACTCTTGGTGAATCCAGTAACTATAGAACTAGAACCGACAGCATTGGTCCCTGAGACCGAGTACTTGGTAGGACTTCAAGGCAAAACACTAGAGTTAGTCAGGAATCGTCACTCAGTTTAAATGTGGAAACTATATTTGTTTCCTTTCAAATTAAATGATACATTTCATTCATAAGGTGAATAAATGCTACAAAAAGTAAACAGCAAGTATAGCGTATAGACTATACAGCCTCCCAAAATTCACCAAGCCTGTTCTCTAGTATGAATTCAGCATCAGTACTGTATCCTGCCACTGACAAAGGAACCAACCACTTTATAACCCAAATATCCTAATGCCATTTTGATGTTACTGCATTTTTCACCACGATCTTGCAACTTTGGCCACAACCCATAGAGACCATCTTTGAAATCATAATAGCTGTATAATTGTGATCCTTCCTACTTGGCACTACAGCACTTGAAAATATCAAGGTATTTCCCACCCCTCTCCCTTACCATTCTTAGCAGCCTCCGCAGCGAAAGCCCGTATTCCAAATCAAGCCTGTATATAAGCTGATCACAGGACTAGTCAACTCATGCTGAGCAGAAAGAGAGACACAGAGCTTACCGGACACACTCGTGACAGTCACTGTGCTCACCAGGACCAGCTCGGTCTTGTGAGCACAACAGATGCTAAAAGTAACAAAGCTCCAACAAACCGCCAGCCTGAGCCGAGCGCTCTCCCCGAGGGTTTAGAAAATAGTAACGATTCAGTATCAGCCAGAGATGACATATTCAAGTCCCGCAGCAGCAATAGCTACCAAACCCCGCCGTTAAGGATTTGGGGTATCACGAGCAGCATAAGGTACCTGACGCTAAGGGGGTCACCAGACCACCACGTGTATTTAGGTCACAACGACTAACTAACCCGTTTTGGGGTTTTTTTTGATTTTCCTGCGCTGGTGAGCCCTGAGCAGGAGTTACCACCGCAACCGCAGCCGAGAAGGCCCGGCTCCTCTCCCCCCGCGCTGCCGGGGGGCGGCCGCCGAGCGCCCCGCCGCTCCCAGCTCGGGGGGGGAATGGCTGACCCTACCAAAGGGGAGACCTCCCCCTGCGCCCCAGCCCCGCCGGGCTCCCCGCCACCTCACCCGCTGCCCGACCGCCCCCCTTGTGGATCCGGCCGCGGCGAGCCCGGACCCGCCCTGCCGCCGCCGCTCACCTGAAGGCGGGCCCCTCCCCCGGAGCCCGGCCGTTGGGGGCCGCCGCGCCGCCGCCCCTTTTGTTGAAGAGCTTCTGGAGCAGGGTGGGAGCCATGCTGCCACCCTACCCGGCGGCAGCCCCGCCGCGCCTCTCGCAGCGGCTCAGCGGGCGGCGAGCGGCGGCGGTAGCCGCCGCGGCAGCATCCTCCCCGCCGCCGCGGAGCCGCCCAGCATTGCGCGGAGGGGAGGGGAGGGGAGCGCCGGCCCGCTCAGGCGCGCCGCTCTTGGTGGCCGCCCGTCACCTGACCGAGGGGCCGAGCCCGCCCGGCGCCACTGGCAGCCGCCTCCCCGCCCGCCACCGGACGGTGCGCGGCGCGGCACAGCACAGCGCGAGGCGCCGCCAACAGCCGCGCGTCAGGAACGGAGACGCGAACGCGCCGCGCCCCTCCCCTCCGGTTTTTCCTATTGGCTGGGGCCGTGCCCCTCCCCTCCCCCACGGTCCCGCCCCCAGCACGTGGTAAAGGCGGCGGGGGCAGGCTTAAAGGGGCAGGCGCTCTGCCTCGCGCCGGGCGGTGGCGGTTGGGGGCGTTGGCGGCGGGGGAGGGGGGCGCGCGCGCGCCGCCTGAGGCAGCTGGGTGGGCCCGCGCGTCCGTCTGTGCGCACACACGCAGGGTACACGTATTTTATATCTACATGGAAATACCGACCCGTTCAGAAAGTTTTCATCTGATTCTTTTCCTTCTCGTCCTGGTCTCCTGGCAGCGGAGGGGCAGAGCCCCGGCAGGGAGCTGTGAAAGCCCTGTGATTCCCGCTGGGAATCTGAACTTGGATTTCGGTCCCTGACCATCAAGGGAGACCGTTTTTGCAGGAAGGTAGCTCTGCTGAGACGGGGCCTGTTTTCCCCTCTTTAATCGATCTATTTCGTTCAGCAAAATAATTAGATAATGCTGCAGTCCGTGGGGATCGTTTGAAGGTTTCTGTTGGTGTAATTTGGGAGAAAGGGTTGTTTGTGTGGTTTTGCCCAGCAGCGGGATGACACCACCACGCAGCCACCAAGAAAACTCAGCTTCAAATGCTCCTTTTTAACCAGCTAAGTAGCTGCAGAGTGTGGTACAGCAAAGAAAAAAACAAACCCAAAACCCCAACAACCATAATCGCAATAGCTTCCTGCTCTTTTCAAGAAACTTGGAGATGAGACATGGAGAGTGGCGATCATTACAATGGTTGTAATGGATTGGTACAATAGTTGGTTGCAAACTCAGCATCCTGTAGTGGCAGGAGAGAGAGAAGATGTCTTCAGAGACAGCTTTTCAGTGGCTGGAGAAGCTGAATTCTCTCTAAAATAAAAATCAAAAGATGACTTGTCTCCTAGCCTGACAGTCTGATCAGCTGCTCCCTCTGTAACACCAGATTGAATCTTGGAATGCCCAGCTGACCCTGTCTGGAGGCCTGTTCTCAGAAGGGATCACCATTTTGAAGGCTCTCAGACACTGTGTCTGTGAGACTGAATACCAAGTGCAAATCTTTCAGCTTGAATGTTCTTACTGCTTGTGATTCTTTACTTCCACCGTGATCACCAGATGACCCCGGTCATTAAGGTCAATCCACTCCACCAAAGCTGAAGGACAGAAAAGTGAGGGGAGGGTGGTGACAGAAAGGGACGTGAATAGCAGGGTGTGGCTGGACAAGATGAAAGACATCATGGCTGACATAGTAATCAGTGTGAATGACCATCTAGGCATCCAGCTCCAGAAATAAGCACTGGATGGCATTTCTCACAGAACAGTCTTGAGAAACTTAACGTTGCAAACACCATGGCTGCCACTCTGTGGCTACATCTGCCTTAGCAAGTAGCGCTGGCCAGTGGGGGCACAATCATAGACTGTTGCCATAAAGAGTCCAACGTCCATATCAGGAATATT
This sequence comes from Scolopax mira, assembly GCA_004320125.1. Classification (NCBI taxonomy): domain Eukaryota; kingdom Metazoa; phylum Chordata; class Aves; order Charadriiformes; family Scolopacidae; genus Scolopax; species Scolopax mira. The sequence goes on from BJBW01004782.1 coordinate 111,178, forward strand.
TTACAGGGGTTTAATTTAGACTAGATGCAATCTGTTCCTGTCACAGAATAATAGTTTAGGTTGGAAGGGACCTTAAAGATCATATAGTTCTAATCCCCCTGCCATGGGCAGGGACACCTACTAGACCAGGTTGTCTGCCTTTGAACACTTCTAGGGATGGGGCATCCACAGCTTCTCTGGGCAGTGTCTCACCACCCTCACAATAAAGATTTTCTTCCTAATATCAAATCTAAATCTCCCCTCTTTCAGTTTAAAACCATTACCCCTTATCCTATTGCCACACTCCCTGATAAAGGGTCCCTTCCCATCTTTCCCCCTTTAGGCACTGTAAGGCTGCAGTAAGGTCTCCCCGGAGCCTTCTCCTTCTCCAGGCTGAACAACCCCAGCTCTCTCGGCCTGTTTGCAGAACGAGTGTCAGTGGTTGGAGCACACTGAACGTGTTTCTGAAAAACATCTGCTTTAGCATCATCTGAAAATGATCCACTTTGTATGCCCAGAGGCCACTCCAAAATGTGAAGCAAGACAATGTTAGTGAGAACAACTGGGAGACCAAAAAAGGCACTTCTGGTCTGAGCAAAAATGTCAGTGTCAATGCACCCTTCATGTTGGCTGATGCTCAGTGCAGTTTTAGTTCTCAGTATTTTCTGCTAATGTGTGTGACAGCCACTATGGCTTGAAATTAATAATAAAACAATCAGATACTACTGTTCTGAAGGGTTTTTCTGGAAAAAAATAATAATGGGGATAACACAGTGGAATCAGCAAAGGACTATGAAATAACTTTTACAGTCAGTACACACTGTGCAACCCCAAACAGAGTTTGGCTATAAAGAACACCTGGCAAAGCAAACATGATGATTTTTCACTAACTCATGAGTGCAAAATATGTGCAGATGTAAAGAAAAGAGTCGTATCACCTGTCAAGCAAAGACCATTCACAGCAAGACAGTATTTCTACAGCCCTCACTCTTCTAGGAAATATAGACATACGAGAATCAAAACCTTTTTCATAATACTCAGACTAAAGGTCAGAGTCTTTATGTGGAGTGAAAGACTATGTAATTGATGAAACTTCAATCAGAGAAGGAACCAGATTCTTAAAGTAGAAACATATGGGACTTTGTTAGAAAGTTGTCAATACATAAAAAGGATTATTCAAATCCTGGAATAGCTGAATGCTTGGATAAGTATTTCTGTGTTTCATAAATCTCTCTGAAGGGTCTCTCCTGAAAATGCAGGAACTAGTTTTTATAGCCAGGAGAGGCTGGGTTAAAAGCCGAGTCTCCTAAGTCACACGTAGCTCCCCCATAACTTAGCCCTGGATGAAACTTTGAGTTCCATTAGAGCTTCTTCCCTTCCACCCTGCTCAGCCCTGAACACACACACATCCAAAATGCTCCTAAACCTCTGTGTCAGAACTGGGCTTTGGAAGCCAGAGCCCAGACAAGGTAAGCTCTGAAGGTTTAACAGAAAGTTTGTTAATCAAGGATGTTCATTAATGACTTACTGTTTTGAGTGTGGTGATGCATACTGTGTAAGTTACATGAACACAGATAAGTCTTGCCACATTTCCCAATGCATCAGCAACAGTTTGGATTCCGTAAAATAAATAAAATCCAATTTCTATTGCCACTTCAAACACGCTGAGTAAAATGGGATATCAAGAAATGCCTAGAACTACTCAGTCTCCATATTGTTGTTATTACCATTTAGCACAGTAAGTCTAAATTACACTTCACAGAGAATTTTAAAACCTATTATAAAATATATTCTGCTTTGCAAGCAGGGACAGAAACTGAGAGCAATGGAGAGTTTGGGACTGCAGCCCCCTGGAAACTGGCTTACTCATCCTTCAGTGCATGGAGCGTGACCTGACTTGTGCTGTTGCTGCAGAAACTTCTCCCTGAACCCCTGAACAGTGCCACAAAGGTGCTGCCTTGATATAGGTAAGTAGTTTTACTGTCTTTTTACATAGAAGATACGGCCAGCTGAAAACAAAAGACAGTTTAAAGGGAAACATTAAGTTAATTGTTTCAAAACCACTGGGAAGTATTGATATACTTAAAGAAAGATTTGATTTTCAACATTCTTTTGTGTTAAAAATAGAGAGAAAGGCCTCTTTTAATCATCATAATATAAATACTGAGTAATATGGTTAGAATTGGACTGTCTGAAGGTAATAGCTATTTACAGTGTTCTGAAATCACTACTTTTAACTTATGTTTGTTGCCCAATTTCCTAAAGTAGAGGTACACTACTTTTCCTCCAGAAGACCCCAAAGACACACGTGTGTGTATGTTCAAATCTGACAGTTATTAAGGAATTCATGATCCAGGGTGGAGATTTCTCAAACCAAACCTTGTGTGGTTCCTCTCTACAACAGAGTTGTTAGTGTTGGGAGATTGTATTTCTAACCCTCCTGCCCAGGACTCCATCCAAAGTCTAGCTGGAAATCCTCAAGTCTCAAAGTTTCCATGGTGAAATCTGTTGGGGTGGTGTGGTGGCACTCTTGTCTTTAAATCCATGCTGACGTAGTTCACTTTGGAGCCCATCCTACCACATTAGATGCAGACTGAAATGGCTTCCTACATAACAAAGAATACAGTCATCATAATTGATATTTTAATGAAAAACAGCATTATACACTGACATGAAATTGCAGCAATATACAGGACACACATTTGTATCAAAAGTGAGGGCAGGAATTTAGCCACAAAACTGACACCCCACATCAGCACTGTGGCAACAGCGGCCAGAGCCTACCTAACAATTTGGATCTGTCCTTCTTGCAAACCATGGCTTGTAGTGTTATCAGGAGTCACAGGCACTCTCTGCCACGCTTCCTCATGTCCCGAGGTCCTAAATGCTACGCTGGTTATTTGTCTCTAAAACATGTTCTAAGCAGAGCTAAAATATATAGCTAAAAAGTCTGCTTTTTCTTGCTTGGTTCTTAGCTAAATCACTTCTTTAGAGATCAGTGTATCTGAAAATTGGTGATGAGTAAATGCATGACTTTTCTTTCAATTTCTGGCATATTATGTCAGCTCTGTGTAGACAATTTTCTTTTTAAAACATCCTGAGACAAGAACATATGGTTCTTTCATTGTTTAATATTGCATTTTAATTCAGCTTAGAGGAATTGGCTCAGAGTCAGTAACTGCTCAGTATGGCTTTAATCTGGGACCTCTGTATTCAGATTTATACAGACAAAGACTTGGTGCAGATGGGGAACAATAAGCCTGATGATGAGAAAACAGATTTATTTCTCTCTCTCCTGTCTCATGTCTCTCTCGTGAAGGTGACATGCCTGACATGCCAGGTCACATGGGAAGAGCACATGATGCATCCTGTGTGTCACACAGCACCAGGAATGGCTGAGTGGCTGCTCTATTTCACAGCAAGCAGTGAAAGCATCCTTACCGAGGCTGTTACCGAGAAATTGCATATTGGAAGCTTCTTGATAGCTGTTCTGAAAAGCTGGTGAGGCGTGTGTGTCAGTCGCCTGTCAGCTACAGCCCATCAGTACTCCACTGGACCATATTCTGAAGCTACAGTTCAGTCCAGTGAAAACCCCACAAGCATACAATTACTCCTATACAAACTAAAATGGCTTTTAATATGCTCAGACAAGGCAGTTCTGCGCTGAGCCAGAGCACTCACCCGGTGGAATTAATATGTTTAAGCTTCCGTTTTCTTCACAGTATCAAATACAGTTTTGGAGGTAAAAAAAAGTGGAGGTAAAAGAGAGAATTAAACAAAAAGCAAAAATTCCTAGTCTGAAAGTGTATATATTTGCCCATCTTACACAATCAGCAACAACTAAACAATACTTATTTTAGAAATATTTATATTTATTTATAATATTTATTTTATAAATTATTCTTTCATGAATGCCATTTGACAGGCTACAATGATTATGAAATAAATTTGTTTATCATGTCTTCCATCAGAGTACAAGTTTTAGAATGATATATGCATTTCTGTGCACTTAGCAATGATAGCTTCTTTAGTCAGAGGGAAGGTGAAACTGAAGATTTTATAACTGGATGGACATAAAAGATCCACATCCCTTTCTCTAACAATCTTTGAGTTCAATTAGGCTGGGGTGTCATACTCCTACAAGCATTATGTACTTGGTGGAGTGGAGACCTGTACTGGAAGCCAAAGGCTTCAAGTTTTCAGCATGCCCAATACATGTTTATCTAATCATAATACTCAAACTACTTCTACTGGGTAGCCAAAGCTGTATGTGCAGAAAAATAAATATCTGAATTAAAACCTTTAACAAGACAATTCACACACTGTTATAGTGCCTATTTTCAGTGCTTTACAATTATTGCTATGCAAACTATTTGAAGTGTCCAAATATAAGATATATTTTGGTGATAAGAAATATTTTTAAATTACAAGATTACAAAGGCAAATTTACTGCTTGAAAACAAGAGATTTTAGAGGGCTTTATAAAGTAAATCTGACTTTGAAAGAGATTATTTGTCAATTTAGTGTGTAACTTGATATACTAATTTGAACATAAAATCACTCTTGACAGTGTCACAGAATCATATGGGGTTGGAAGGGACCTCTGGAGATCATCTAGTCAAAACCCCCTGCCAGAGCAGGTCCACCTAGAGCATGTTACACAGGATACTATACATGGTTTTTACAATCTGTCAATGACTACAAACAAATCTGTGTAGTAATTACACTACAGAGATATACATCCAGCTCACATATCTTACAGAATCTGGCACTGAGAAAGCTGCTTGATTTCTCTCTTGTTCAGCTCACATCTCCAAATTAGCACAGGGATTGCCTCCTTCTTTGGACCTCTAAAGTACCTTGCACATAGAGATTTCCAAGCAACTACTGTAACATGAATTACTAATCTAGAATCTAGACTCTTCCAACTTGGCCAGGAAAAACACTGCAGGGACTGCGTAAGTCTGCTCCTGGAAGTATGAATCACTGCTTCTCTCTGAGAGGAAGCTGCCAACAGCTCTTGCGGGGGACACACACCAACAAAACACACTTACTCCAATGTCTGCTAAAGAAATCTCTTCTAGAGCGTACTCCCTTGGCTAGCAACTGCCTCACTGAGATCACTTCTACAACCACTGCACCTCATCTATGCTCAGCGTAATGATAAAAGTATCTCCACCAGTGACCATGGCCAGATGCCTGGTGACTTATGGATGACTCAAAGCTCTGGTGGCCTCTGACATTGTGGAGCATGTGAAATCCTTGACACAGCTGCATGACCTGTCTCAGAGTGAGAAATGCCTTAGTGTGGTTCCACTGATTCCTCACTGAGTGTTCCCAGACAGTAGCAGATGGCTTTGCCTCCTGTTAAGGGTTCCCAGATGCAACATGCAACAGCACTCAGTGTTAATCACCTTTTTCTATCCAACATCTGTAGAGAGGATGTGGGAATAATCACGATGCAGTATATATATATATGGACTGCAGTGTTAGTAATATCAATGCTACTTCATCTTTTCTTTCAATCATCTGGGGAATTACTACTGCCCTCTGACACATTGAGAACATACTGAGAGATGAAACCCCAGCTTGACGAAGCTTGAGTCGAAACATAAAGATGACAGAATAAGAGGAGAAAGCCTCTTGGTTTGGAACATACAATGAATCAAAGAATGAATGTAGCAGTTTCTGGGATGTATTAGACAAATCCAGGGAATAGAAAAGCTCATTTAGCCCACCAGCATTCCCACACGAATTGTTAAGTAGTCAAGAGTCAGAGCCCAGCACTTTCTGCCCCTTCTGCTGTTGCCTCAACACACACCTTGCCTTCACAATGGCAGTGAGCATGGGATGTGTCCATGTTGCCCCTTCATCTGCTTGCCTCTTGAGGAGCCCCGACAGAGTTTGTTGATGGTTTTCACATCCCTTGGTTGTGGCTGAAAGAGATTGTCTCGGAGCATTTTCTGTGATATTCATACTTGGGGAAGAAACATTTTGCTTTCTGACCTTAAGACTGGAATTTTTCAGTGTTTCTAAACATTTATGTGGCAATAGTCACTTTTGACAATTTGCCCATTTTTTCAGTGCTCACAGCTTTTCACAAAGCCCGCATTTCTCTCATAAAACTACAAACCCAGGCAAAATCAAGAATCCCTCTCTCCTTACCCGCCTTTCCAGGCCTCTGCCTCTGTACACACCCTCAAGAAACAAACCTTTTTTCCTTGCACGTTACCTGCAAGTCATTCAAGTCATACCTCGAGGCCGCAGGCAGAGCCAGGCCTTCCCCGCAGCCATTTGCGGGGCTCCAGTTCCACCCTGCGGCACCCCGCGCTCCGCCAGGGCCGGCCCAGGCCGGGCGCTCCGAGTGCCGCCGCTGGCCGAGGCGCCCAGCCTAGCACGGCTCCGGCGGCCCGCCCCGCCATTAATTCGGGGGCCGGTTTCTCCCTCCCCCGCTCCCCCCCGCCCCGCCAGACGCGGCCCGCTCCGCCACCCGCCCACCCGCGCCGGTGGGAGGAGCGGGGAACGGCCCCGACCCCGCGGCGGCCGGAATCGCGGGCGGCCGAGCAGGCGGAGCCACCGCGGCGGCGGCGGGCAACTGCGATATGTCGCACCCGTCCCCTGTCGCCCGGCCCAGCAAGCCCTCCAACCCCCGCGCCTTCTTCGATGTGGACATCGGGGGCGAGCGAGGTGGGGAGGGGGTGGGAAGGGGCCCTGGCGGCGGGGACCTGGGCGAGACCCGCGCGGTGGGGCGGGCACCGGGAGTGGGGCCGGGGGAAGCAGGGCAGCCCAGCGCGGGAGGCACCGGGGGCCGGCCCGGGCCGTGCGGCGGGGAGCGGGAGCGGAGAGGCTCATGCCCGGGCTGGGCCGTGCGGCGGAATGTTCTCGACGGGAAGGGAGCGTTGGGCCGCGGCGTCCCCGCGGGCTGCCAGCGCCCACACCCAGGAAGGGGAGGGGGAGAAACACGGCCCCGCCGCGAACAGGCCTCCTCGGGGGAGCGGAGGCGTCCCCGCCGGGCCCCGCGCCTGCCCTCAGAGGTTTTCCCGCCGGACTGAACAGGCCCGAGGAGGCGGCAACGTGGCTGCCTCGGCGCCCCGTTTCCCGTGGGTTCCCGGCTGAGGGAGGTGTCCGTGGGTGATGCTGGGGAGCATCACCACCATCAGTGAGCCCGCCGACGTGTCCCCACATCGTACCGTACCGAGCACAGTGCCCCGCACCGCCTGTGTGTGTGCCCCCGGCGTGGCCGTGGCGGCGGCCCGCGTCCGCACACCTCCTGCCGGTGCGCCCAGCTCGGCCTTCACACCCGCCCGGGGTCGTGCCACAGTGTCACCGGGCCTCAGCGGGAGGGCGGCCTGGGGGGCAGTGGGCGGCGGTGGTCTGCCCAGGGAAAAGCTGAGGCAAACCAGCTGTCCCGTCCCGTCCCGTGGCCGGTGTCGCCAGAGGTCATTCAAAAATCTGGGGAAACGGTCAAAGTGGAAACATGTAAACACCGCCAGGGAACTGGAGTGGCAATTGGAAGCGTGGGCTTGCAAAATTTCCATAGGCGCTGCCTTTTTGTCAGGGTATTCCCTTTCATTTATTCATTCTGCCACTCAAAAGAGTAAAGGAAGAACGTCTGTAAGATGATTTGCCTTTTATTGACTTTCAGTTGTCTAATTTGTTTTCATTCCTGTATTAATTAGAATTAATGTATTTACGTTTAGCTTCCGGTAGGGTTATGTTAACTAATTGACTGTGAGGCTGATGAGAAAACAGGAGCATCAGCTGATGGCAGCTGCTAGGAGTGAGAAATAGCTCTCTGAGAAGCTGGTTTCTGAAAAGACAAGAATTTGACACAGAATCCATTTATCGACTATTCCAGGATCTGTTAGCTATTCGGGTTTCACTTCCCTGGCTGAAACGTGTACACCTTTTGCTTTAACAGTTGGTTGTAGTGTGTGTAACTCTTTATTTATATGCACATTAAATGTTACGGTGTCCTAGTAAAATGAGGGGTTAAGAAAACGAGGAGTAAGGTTGGTGTCCGTATTTGGCATAAGCTTTTTAATCAAATAAAAGTTTCTACAAAAGAGCCTTTTTAAAATTGTATCTATTTTTGATCGAGCAAGCTACATGTGTGTGTTAAAATAAATATGAAATAAGTGTACATGTTAAAATACATAATTTTTACATAATTAATATATGTGTGTGGGATTTTCCACACACTTTTTTTGGCAGAAAATGCATTTAGCATTTTTGATGTTTTTTGGGTAGAATCTGTCTAGATTCTCCCCAAGTTATTCTTGATAGGAATCCATTGTTGGTAGTAACCTTGCTTAAAACCTAACGTACCTCTGCGAGTAACCTAAATAAAGATAATCAAATCTGAAACATTAATTTCATTTGCCCTCTAATTCTCGATACATCACCATGCCAAGGACGGGACTTAAAAATAGGTCTCATTCTCTCTTTGTCGTTTCAGTTGGACGCATTGTCTTTGAGTTATTTGCTGATGTTGTACCTAAAACTGCTGAAAATTTCCGTGCATTATGTACAGGAGAAAAAGGAACAGGGCCTACCACTGGAAAACCTCTCCATTATAAAGGATGCCCTTTCCACAGAAGTAAGTTCTATGAAATCCTCTCTTATCTTCTGGTGGTAACAGAAGTTCTCCATTCTCAGTATTTGAAATAACGTTAAGTAATGTTTTGGACCACTTCTTCAAGAAATAACTTGACAGAAAGTAAGTTTTTGACTTTGATCCTCCTGATGACTAGATGCTTTTACTATCTGTTGACAGTAGTAAATTATAAATTTACTTTTAAGATAGTATAACTAGTTTACTATGAGTTGTGAATAGGTTGAAATTGATGTCATGTAAAGCATTAAATATCAAGTGATGTCTGTTTAACTGAAAAAGAGTACTTAAGGGAGACTTGATAAATAAAAGGTAGGTTTCAGTTTTTTCCCTGGTGACAGCGATTGCCCTTCATCTCTGAATTGTTTTTCTTCGTGCCTTTCTTGCCTTGCTGCTGTATTTTATAATTGTTTTCTTTTACAGTTATTAAGGAATTCATGATCCAGGGTGGAGATTTCTCAAACCAAAATGGCACAGGTGGAGAAAGTATATACGGTGAAAAATTTGAAGATGAAAACTTTCATTATAAGGTACTTTATTTGGGGTACTAACTTTATTCAATTTCAGTGATTTTTATTTTTCTTCAAGTTCAGAATTAACCCCCTTTAGTTCAAGGCTAACGTATTTTTAAGCATTGGAAAGAATGCAGCAGGAAAGCCCCAAACTAGTTTGTACTTAAAGCCTTTGTTCAATACAGAGCAAATACAGGTATGAATACGTACAAAGGGAAGTCAACCTCATTAAGACAAAGATAATCATAGTTTAAGTTTTCTTTTTAATTGGATCATCAGAAGTTCATTTGAAACAATGTTTTAGTTCTCATTGAAGTAGGGCTACTATTTTAAGAGTGGCAAATTGTGTCACTTGGAAGCATATGTAGAGTATGTTAGCATTAAAGGCTTTTTTTTGGAATACTACTAAAATTCATAAGATTAGATATGAGAAATGCCTTTCTGCTTTAAGTGTGGAACCCATGGTAAATTGCAGAATTAATCCAAAGGAAAATTTAAAAGAAAGCATTTTTCCCACTACAGTTATTTTCAATGACATGAGAAGAAAAAGGCTGTTTATGAATGACTTTTTTATCACCAAAGGGTTGGAAGAATGTGCTGTGAACAAAGCAAGCTTTTGAATGGGCAAGGTCTCAATTTGAGGATGTTATTTTAAGAGATGCTGGCTTTGATGGCAGAAATTCCTACCCCTCCCATTATTTGCTCCCACTCCTGTATCAGAGCTCACTATTCCATTACTGGCAACCGCTCCTGCAGTCCCACAGCAGTTGTGTCAGCCCAGCTGTGGGAAGAGAGGAGGGAGCTGTGCTGTGAGAACAGGAAATTCTAAAATGGTCTTTGTCCTCGGAATCCACATGTAGTGACACCAGGAAGACTGCAGGTGCATGTACTTTACACACACAACAAGTACAATTTTTGAAAAACAGTTTTCTCAGGCTGTATCCTGTGTCTTCTCTTGTTTCTTTTGCAAAGGCATAATCTTCAAAATGTCCGTTTCCATTCTCTTTGGTATGCAAATAAAATGCATTTGATGCCTCTGGGGTCTGCCTTTTGACATAAGATTGACTTCTCTTTTATGCTTTTGAAGAAGACAAGTTTGCCTTTTAAATTTTTATTAAAGCATTTTAGTTCTACCTTTCTTTAAAAATGAGTATTCCAAAAAGGGAAGAAGACTGCTTTTCACCATAATTGTACACAGCAGGTCTGTGTACCTTAAGCCTATAACTTATACAGTATTTGAAGATCTCCAAATTTAAGTACTACCTGTGCAGTGTGACTTACATTTTTTTGGCTAGCAGACTTAGCTCTTCAGGAGAAAAGTGGCAACCACAGTAGTTGTTCCGAGTGCTCATCTACGTGCTCAGCTGTACATAAAGGACTGTGACTGGACGAAATCCCCCGTGCTTGAGCTGTCAGCAATCACATCTTGAACTTGGTCGGGAGTCCTACCTGGAAACAACAAAAATAACATGTTCTGCAAGTACCCTGTGTGGCAGCCAGGACACCCGCTGCTGTGGGTGTGACAATCCTCAGCACACACATGGTGTTACTATGTGATAGCATGAGAAGGACTCCTCAAAAACACTCACTGAAAAACAGCATTGTCCTGTGGTTAAAACAAAGCCCAAACTCTAATTACGCTTGCCTCCAAATCCTATTTTTGGAAAACAAAATATAGCAATCCTCCACTAATCAGGTGTCAAAGTCCATGGTCAGGTTTGGAGCAGTAACTGGAAATGTAGCTCCAGCGTTCATCGTAGTGTTGACAGTTGTGAGAGATGTTCCCTGAAGTCTGGCACTTGCTGTGGTGGTGCCTGTTTCATGGTTTCCAGTGAATTGCAGTAAACTGCAAGACGTTGGTGGTGGTCAATTTATGATGTCAGATCAATCCCAGTTGGTTTTTTGGTGTCACTTCTGCAGCTAATGGCTGTGCTGTTGTGAAGCACACAACTTACAGAGTCCTCAGGCAGTGTTGTAACCATGGCATACTTTTGCAAGCCTTGAGTCTGTCAGATAATCTGATTATGTCTAGACTTTCTTACTTGCTTTATAAGCTTACAAAATGACAAGCAGAAACTATCATGGGAAAGACACTCAATTTATCTGCAGTGCTTTTCCAATCACTCATGGCAAGAAAATACATGAGTGTCAACAATTCTGTTCATAAATAGGGACTCTCAGCATGGGGCTAATTTTGTCCCCAAGTGAAATGGGGTTGCATGTGAGTAGCAGAGCCACCAGACTGTTGTCTTGTCCTTCAGATCTTTACAGACAATAGGTAAACTTGCAGGTGTAAGGCAACACCAGAGCTTATTGTTACTTGGCTCTTTGTTTACAAGACAGTAATGCTTCAGCATCAGTTATAATTGAAAAAAAACAAACCCAAAGTAAGATTTACAGGTCTTATTCTGCCTCTTGAGCAGTGAGTCAGTGACCAGTTTCACATGTTATTTGCAAACATCTCCTATGGGAGAACCCTGGCTGATTAACTTCTCAGCAATTACGATGCAAAATGTCGGGTGTTTGGTTTCGAGGCTGCATTCCTGCAGGCTTCCTACCAAATACCTGCTCTTGCTGTGGAACACAGGATTCCTCTCTGTTGCTTACCATCTCTGATCCCCAGGATGAGTTCCAAGATTAGAAGAGACAAAGCCAAGATTATTCCAGTAGCCTTCTGCTGGCTTGGTACAATTCTAGCACTGTACAGCCTTTTTCCAGAGCCAAATCCTGGTTGAGACTCATTGTGCCTTATGACCAAATGAACACCTCAGACAAGGAGTTCTCCCTGCTACCATGGAAAACACTTTTCAAAACAACACATTCTTCAAAGTGGCAGACACTATAGGGATAAAACAGATGCTTAAATACAGCTGTCTCATACTTTTGTCTCAAATTAGCCTCCCGTTGAGCTCAAGGTCTACTTCACAGCAATTTCTGCTTTCATTTCCTCTGTGTTGCTATACCTTTTTTTTTTTTTTTCATCCTCCACTCCTCCCCACAGTATCAAGTTTCTTAGGAATACCACAGCTCACATGCTCCACTCATACCACATCTTGGTGTAACATACTGACTTGGGTTAAACAGAGCTCCTTGCACTTAATAACCAGATCAGCTTGGGGAGAGTAATTTCTTAGTGACTGTGTCATGGCAGTTTAACAGCCAGAGTTCACAACATACATGAGAAGTACAAGTGAAAATGAAATCATCTGTGTGATGGGGCGAGATAATTCTTATTTCAAAGAAGGAAACAAGATAAACAGTACCTTCTCATGTTGTGCCATTTAGGAAATTTTTGTTAGTTTGTGGCCTGGTAGCATAAACCAAGTCAATTAGATGGTTAAAAATCCCAGCAGAATAAAAAAAACTCTCTAGGAAAGGGAAGGAGTTAAAAAGAAAACCACCAAAAAGAAAACCTTTAAATAAGACCACAGTCCCCTACACCCTATAATTCTATGACATACTTTGTGTGAGTAGCCCTTATAAAATAAACAATACATACCTGCCTTAACGTTAAAGCTGGTTTACGTGGCGTTTTGCTTTGTTTCCTGAGGCCAGTGGCTTGAACAATCCAGTGAGGATTCCACCACAGGTCTCCCGGGTGCAGCACCGAGTCCCACGAGTGGCTTTGCTCACTAGGCTGCTAGGTGGCAAGTAAAGATGCAGAGCTGGGCAATTTGCCCTCTTCACTCACAATGCATAGAATTAGTTGCCAACCGTACATAACTGGTTTACTGAATTGTCATTATGACTGTCCTTGCTATATATATATATGAATAGCTTTATAGAATCTTATGTATGGGTTTGATAACAGACTTTTTATACGCTGGTTGTGATTTTTTTCCCCCCATGCAGCATGACAAACCAGGGCTGCTGAGCATGGCCAATGCAGGACCTGGTACTAATGGCTCTCAGTTCTTTATTACAACCGTTCCTACTTCTCACCTGGATGGCAAACATGTGGTGTTTGGCCAAGTAATCAAAGGAATGGGTGTAGTTAAAATATTAGAAAATGTTGAAGTAAATGGAGAAAATCCTGCTAAGGTAAGCAAAATCCAAAGCACTTAGGGGTTATGTTTATTCTTCCTCTATATCATGTATATTCATTTCTTCTAAATGCTTGGTGTAATCTTTAGAACTATTAAATGTTAACCAATTATTTCTACTAGCAGTGTTAATTTCCATTTTACTATCCTTCCTAAGAGGCTTTTGTTCTTTTGCTGTAAATTTCCACAAATGATTTATCCAACACAGCTGTAAGGGTAGCAGGTGAACTGCACATCTAGAAGCGTAGGATGAGTGATGAAATGAAAAGGTGGAATTCACAACCCTACCAAAGCGATAGGTAATTACTATGAATTTTATGTCAGAAGTTGTATTTCTGGAAAAGCAATTGATGTGTCGGTCACATTTGTGGTGGTTTGAAAAATTAATAGCTCTGTAACTTTAAAAGACTTACCAGTTTGAGAAAGAACCATCTTCCTAATGGAGTAGCAATTCCCTGCTTTGGCAGCTCAGTTTGCTGCCAGTTCCTCTTCCAGCTTCTCCGTGGAGCGTGGGTATGGGGTTACTGGGACGCTGCTCTCTGAAGGCAACACTTTCTGTGATAAAAGCCTTTTGATGAGGATAGGCTAATGATGTCATGGGTTTCTGAAATCAGCACACCCAAACAACAGATGAAAAAGCATTTTTACTGAATTTCAAAAGCACTCAGAAGTTGTGGCTTTTTTTTTGGGGGGGGGGGGGGGGAAATTGTCTTAAGCAATACTGCTATTTACATTTTATTTTTTCAGTTGTGCGTCATTGCAGAATGTGGAGAGCTAAAGGAAGGAGATGACTGGGGTATTGTTCCCCAGGATGGATCTGGAGATGCTCATCCAGATTTTCCTGAAGATTCAGATATAGACCTGAAAGATGTAAGTATTTTTCTTTGAAAGTATTTTACAGAATGCAAGACTTGTAGGTAATCTGAGTTACATGGTGTCGATGATGATGTTCACTAAGCCTTTTTTCTTAAGAATTGATCAAGGTCCTGATCAAATGGTGACATACAGTTTTAGGAAAGAGAATGCTGTGGGAGGGGATGGCTTTCTCTTTTTTTTTTTTCAGTGCTAATTGCAGCTGATTTTTTTATCCCCAGTAACTAAAAATGAAAATACTTTAAATTATTACACTTAATTTCTTTCTGTTTTATTTCTTTTTTTGTTTATGTTGTAGTGACTAATTGCAATTACTAGAACTCCATCTTGCAGGTGGCTAAGTTAATGTTGCATGTTTTCTGTGCAACTTCTACAATATTCACTCTTAAAAAGATTTTTTCTGACTTACTAGAAATAATAAAAAAAAATCAACCTTTTAAAAAGATTTTTACTACCTCAGAGCTCGTCATTCTCAATCCCCAACAGTTGTTTGCTTTTCAAGTTGTTCAGACTGAAGAAAGATCTTTAGTTGAGAATTAGGGAGCAGACTGGTGAAAGCAGCTCTTGTGCAGGTTTTACTTTATCATGAAAAGTGAAATAGACAAATAGTTTAAGTCAAACAGTGTTTTGTGAAAGGGGAAAAAAAGGGGTCTGCATGTATAGATTCCAAATACAGAGTTAGAAATAGACTAGTAAAAAAAAATTTACAGCTAGAATTCTGAAACTCCTTGTGTCTGGCTATTGAGAAGCACTTCAGCTTGTGAAAATGTTTTTGGATAGCATTTGCTGTGGTTCAGAACTGAAGCTGGCAGGTGCTTGCCTCATTTAACCTTGAACTTGTTAAAGTAACTACAGAAACCATGCTGACATTTGTTTCAAGCTGTGATCAGTTTTTTTCAAGGTCACTAATTCTAGTTTTACAAATGGCAATATATACATTTGACAGAGCTTAAGACAACTGTGGTATAGACAGCAGTATTTATAAACTATTTATTGCCACTGGAAAAGTAACTTAACACTTGAAATGTATGCCAGTCTGGAAACAGAAATGATGGGTTTGATAAAGACAGGCAGTTGTTATTTTTTTTCCTTCCATACATGTTTTAAGTGTTTTGAGAGCAGGAGAATTGTGTTGATAGGACTTCTAGTTTGAGAGTGTGCAGAGTTCCGGTGACTAATAGCATTTTGAGAAGTAGAAGACAAAATTGCCTCAGGAATAAGGTAGTCTTGGTTGAATCCTTTGATTGTTAACATGTCTTTTCTATGAATAATGGTCAACACCTTTATATATAGCTCTGTGTGGGTAGCAGCATTTAGGGGAAGGAGTTGAACTGCTGTGTCGTCTCTGTTATTTTCTCACTCTATACTGTAGAAAACTCATGAGGAAATTCATCTTTCAGACTATTGTGTTACATAAAGTGGAAAATACTATAGGAGTGGTTTGAAGCTAGTATTCGTCTAAAGTTGGAATATTTTTATTCTGAGATTTTATAATACTCTTTGAAAGATTGTGGACATGAGATCCTACTGTTAAAGTGTTAAGTAATTCAAGACTTTTCCTAAATACATTCATACTTTACATTTTCCATCTATTTTATTAGGTTGACAAGATTGTGGCCATAGCAGAAGACATAAAGAATATAGGAAATACTTTCTTCAAATCGCAAAATTGGGCAGTGGCAGCTAAAAAGTATAGTAAAAGTTTACGGTAAGGCTATCATCATTCAATCAGGTAGTTCCTATAACCCAAATTAATACTGCTATCAAGCAATGATATGTGTATTTAAGAAGTGCCAGTTGCTGTGCTCATTACTCTTTCTTCCTTTTTTAAAAAAAGAGCCTTCTGAATCTCAAAAATATCTGGTTGGTTTTTAGCTACTTATTCAGGTAGGTCTTGTACTGACTGCTAGGTAAGAGCTATAGGCAGGAAGTATTGTTTCAAACAGACTAAATTTACTTTTTTAATACTCTTGCTGTGCGAATGCATAACTGGGAAGAAAAGCACAATGGTATAGTCAGGGTATTTAAAAGACAGGAAAAGAGGGATTTCTCTGATTTCTGAAAACAAGTAGTTTTAGGAAATGTTCAAGAGAGAGCAACCCCAAATGTGACCCTTATTTTTTTTCTTTTAAGGCTCCATACCATCATCCTGACTCCATGTATAATTCAGACTTGCCTTTAAAATCATTGTCATTCTGCTTTTGTTTCCATACTGCTCATCTGCTTCTTTCTTCTTTTCATGCTTTTTGCTTTATGTATATGAACTTCTTGTAAAAACTTTCAAAAAAAAAAAAGTGATACTGACCTTTATCATGGCATTAATGATCACTGGTTAACTAGTGGTGATTATAACGAAAGAAAAATATTTCAGGTATATTTAATACTTCTGCTGACTGGGTTTCAGACAAATCATGTCTTTCTGAAGCATAAAAATGAATCCTTTAATTACAAGTATAAATCCAAGATACAACATCTCCCCCTGCCCTCAAAAAGCCCATCATAGACCCAACAGAAACCCTGAGCTGAACAGGATTTCTGTGTAAGCCTTTTAGAAATTATACAGAAAAAAGGCTGGGGTGGCTGGAATGGATCTTTAAGGAGCTTTGTGTTGTATCTGTCCATTTCCTCACCCCATTCTTAGCTAAATATCAGGTATAATTAAGCCATCCTTTACAATCAGTTGTTTTGCTTACTCTTAAGCACACCCGATGAAGGCTCTTCCAGTTTGAACAGGTGTCTTCTATTTGGTGCTTATTTGTCCTTGAGGATGGAAAGGACACTAACTTCTAGACTAAAAAAATATGATCATTCCAGCTGTTCTTTATAGGTCATACTTTTGCCGACATGTCCTGTTGTTGTACCTTAAAATCTACTGCTTTGTGTGTGATGGTATGCTTCAGCTGGCACTTGGCCAGCTCTGACAGGAACAGAATAGATCTTACCATCTCCCATGTGCAGCTCACCTAGCAGACCCTCTGCCACGGGTCTACAAACCATAACCATTATGGCCTTCTCTTCTTGTCTTACTGCTGCTTAACCGTTTTGGTTTTTTTTTTTTTTTTTTTTTTTAAAATACATAAGAATGGACACTTTTGTGTCAAAAAATATATTACTTTCTACTGTCTCCCTTGATATTCATCTTACTGGTTTCCTTGACTTGGAAGCTCTAATTTTGTTTCCAGAGTGGTTGCAGTCTTTAATTTATAAATTAAAGATTTATAAATTTTATATTTATTTATGTAGTGATGATTTATAAATATTAGTAGTGTGTTCTGTTTGTTTTGAACACAGTTTGGTATTATAGCTATCCTTAGCTTTTCACTCTCTTCTGGTTTTCATTTTTTGCATGATGCCCAGCAAGTGGAAAAAATCACTGTAGCTATGTCTAATTTACTTTCAAAAATTTACTTATTTATACTTTAAATAAAAATTTAAATTTACTTCAACATTTTAAAATGTTGCTTTTTTCTGTGTTCTAAAGTTGTATACAAACCATGCGACACTCAAAGGACAGGGCATGCAAAAATTGAATGTACACAGGCACTGATCTGCAAAGACTGCATTGATCATGGCATGCTTAAAATGTATGCAAATACGTGATTTTTATTTTTTAAATAAGAACCATTTTATATATTCTTACTTTATAAGAATATATATTTTCTTTATATATTCTTATTTGATAAGAATAAAAGTTCTATCAAGTAGGCCATTAAAAGTGTTAGAACTTTTATATCTGCAACAGACGTTTGCCACTTGAAATAAAAAGTGACAGGATTAGCACATTGTAAATGAAGAAGGATGAGACAGATCTTGCCCATCAGTTTCCCTGTGAAACAGAGATGCAGTAAAGGACGTGGCTTAGTCCTGAGCCAGAGTCAAGTTTGAAGTTCAGGAAGAAAGTCATGAAGTGGGAGTTACTAATGCTCATATAATGCCCTTCTTTATGAAGTGAAGTTAGCTTCCTCAATGCCTAAATTAATTAAAATATTACTGAGAGAGCTGAAGAAGATTGAAGGTTCCCATGAACAAGGAAGCTGCAGTGGTGGTGTTGACTTTATGCCACTGATAAGCAACGTTTTTTGAGAATAAACAGTCATTGAGAGAAATTCTAATGCTTCTATGCGATCTAAAATAGTCTTAAGAAAAGTAATGCTATTAGTACAGTAGAGAGAAAGGAATTACAGAAAAATATTTGCCAGTGAATGTGAGTTCATCTTTTTTTCAGGGTAGGTCTTAAATATTTAGTTTAATAAATATTTGTAACAGTGGAATTGAAGCTGCTTTAAAAATACCAATTTGGAGAGACCAGTTCAGGCCTCTCTGTAGAAAGAGGGAGAACAAGATGGAAGTTGCAACGCTCATACCTGTTCCTTGTCAATGTGTCCTTCTGCAGGTATGTAGAAGCTTCTGAAGCAGTGGCAGAGGAGGCAGACAAACCAAAGCTGAAGGCTGTTGCTTTGACCTGCGTTTTAAACATCGGCGCTTGTAAACTAAAACTGTCAGATTGGCAGGGAGCCATCGAAAGTTGCTCAGAGGTAAGTTTAGTTTACATTTAGTGTTTAGTTTGACTAAGGCTTGGCCTATATAGAAACACAAACCGAAACGACAAAGCTGTCAGAGCTTTCTGACAAGCTTACCATTTGAAAGCAAGCGAAGCAGAAGGCTGATTGTGAAGTTATTACATTATGTGGCTTTTAAAAAAAAGAAGATTTCGGAATTGAAATTACTGATTGGAAGCAAACAAAAGAGGGCTGTTGCTTACTGCCAGAAAAAGGGCACACTGTCACCGCCAGTTTTGTTTCCTAAGAGCAGAGCTCATTTTTCTACTGCAGAGAGTTAAATAGTCCTCAGTGAAAGAGGAATGCTGCTCGCTGGCAGACTAGTATGAGCAAAATGTTTTACTTGGTCTTAGATTTGATGGTCTTGGATTTTATTCATTGAAGTGACTTTTCTAACTAAAGCCCTTTCAGGTAGGCTTAGTGGTGAAGTGAAACCAGTGAACAGGAAGAAAGGAGGAAGGAAACAATAAATATGAAAACATTAAAAAATAATAGAATTGAAGAAAAAAAAAAGGAACGGTGATATAGACATACTGACATAATACAGCACCATTGAGGAAGCTTTACATAACTCAAACTCTGAAATTTTGAAGGAAACAGAGTAAAGAATCCTCTTACCTGTCCGCAGAGGGTCCTGAGCAGCATCTCCTAGGGCTTCATGCTGAAAGCAGGAGTCTTGGCTGATCTGTGTGTGAGGGAGAAGCCTTTGGAGAGCTGGGTTGCTTTCTAGCCTGCTGACAGCATTACCACATGGAAAACTGCCATAAACCTGTCTCCAGAACGGACAAACAGGGGTTGGGGAGAGAAAAAAAAATAACACAAAAACTGTGTAATGTGGTATCTGTCATCTAGAAAAAGGTAAGAATGGAAACACCATTTGATTTAAGTGTTACAGATATAAATTATTAATCGTAACACTTGCCCCTGAGGAAAAAAAGAACTTCCTTTTTTTTTTCTTTAAGATTACAGAATTGTTAGGTAAAGGCAACTCCATAGCTGTAACAGAACTTCTGTAATTATTTAGCTTATGCCTCATCACAAGCATCGCACAGCATATCAGTGCTTTAATCAGAACACCAGTTTCCCAAGTTTAACTAGTAGAGTTCAGGGTAATTGACAATAAGAAACTATACATTTTTACTTTTATGATTTCCTAAGGCCAAAGGCGTTTTAAATTAACAATCTCTACCTTCTGCATTATTTGGTGTAAGTGAGGAACTAGAGTGTCTGAACCTGTTCAAACAAACATTGCTTTCAAGTAGCTTGATGGTTGAGCCAGAACCACGGAAGGAGACCTCTGCATACGCAGTACAGACACCTAATTCTCTAGTTCTTGCCACAGAAGGGGCTCCAGAGCAGGCAGATCAGCATGAGTGCCCAGAGTAAGACTTCTATTATATGACCAGCCAAAACCGAAGTGATTTTAAAAAAAATCTGGGTGCATTGTCTAATGTCTGTAATTCTTAATTAATGAATTAAAGTTAATAAATGAAATTAAGGTGACACATTCATTCAAAGAGATTTCCTCTAATCACTAAGAAACTGTATTCTTTAAAATAATTTTTAAAAAGACACACTGTAGACTTCTCTGCAGTAATAAAAAAGAACGTGATCTTTGTAGCCAAGAAAACAAAACACCTAGCCAGCCAAATTAACTGGGGTACTTTGAATAATTTAAGTAATCAAATAGTGGAACAGTCTCTTTGCCCCAGCCGCCGTATTTCCTATTTTGATACAGCCCTATTAAAGCTGGCATAAACACGTTGGTGAAACCATTCAACTCAAAAAAAGTAATGACTGGAACTTGGCAGAGTTCCTGAAGCCCGAGATGCGTTGCCTGCACGTATCTTTCTAGCCTTCAGTGAAAAAAGCATATTTTCTTTATGATGCCATTTGAGGGGTTGTTTTGGTGAAGGAGAGAGTTGTACTCTAAGAGTCAAGGTTAGGATAATTGGAACTGCAGCAATACCTTTGCCTTGACAGATACATATATACATACACACACACACATATATATAAACACAGGTTCCATTTTATCCTCATACATGCTCATCCTTCACAAAAGACTACTTCTGGTGCGGTGACATTAAAACTAATTATCTGGCTCTTCAGTGTGCTACAGTACACCATTCCTTTTTTACACAGTTAATGTTTTGACAGCTTACCCTCAAACCAACTGGGGAGATTGGCTGCTGGTGTGAACTGTGCCATTTGGGGAGATGGGAGGCTGTGAAGTATGTGAAACGTTAATGTGACAATTTTATTACATTTACAGGCTCTTAAAATAGATCCAGCAAATACTAAAGCTCTCTACAGACGGGCTCAAGGATGGCAGGGAATAAAAGATCTCGATGAGGCATTGGTAACAATCACAATATTTAATATATTTTAAAAGACATAATCTTAACAGTTCATCAGAACATTAACTTATATTCTCTTTTATTTTAGGCTGATCTTAAAAAGGCTCATGAAATAGCCCCTGAAGACAAAGGTAAAATAAAGCAATTGCTTTATAAATTCCTTTTTTTTTTTAAAAAAAAAAAATTAAGGAAATCTTACCTGTGTGATGCTTAAAGTGCTGATGTGCAGAGCCCACCAAGGTGGAAACCCCATTTTTATACAGCATTGATGCTTCTGTTGTGCTGGGAAACCTGCCTCTTGAACCATCTCCCCATCTCACAGGGGTCTTTCTTAATTTTCTGGTGTAATTGGATGAGATCTTTAACTCAAATTCTGTGTTGGCACCAATACTATGCAGCACCCTGCCCTGCCTGGCTAAAGGACAAGGGCTTGGTGCTGCTGGTGTCTGACCTAATAGAAGATTAAATGCAGTTCTAGTGAATGAACTAAGTTGCAGCAGGAGACCTGATGTAAAGGGATTTCTTACCGGTCTCGTGGGTTTTGTTTTTCCGCAGCTATCCAGACGGAAACGCTCAAAATCAAGCAGAAGATAAAAGCCCAAAAGGAGAAAGAGAAGGCAGCTTATGCTAAAATGTTTGCTTGATTTTTTTCTTCTAAACTTTAAAATCTATGCACTAACTCATGCAAAAGGATAAACGGAGCTGCTTCTTTCATTTGCCCTGTACTGCAGTTTTCAGTGTTTACAACTCAAAAGTCTAATAATAAAGACAAACTGTTCGAAGGTGATGTGCTTTCCTTTCTTTTAAGCTGTAATAACTCATGCTTTGTCACTCGGGTGTATTTCTGATGTAAATCAGTAGTGGTTGTGTTTTTGCAGCTTAATAATTAGTGCTTCCTAAAAAGCACTTGGTTTAACACTAAGATAATTCAGGCAGTTTTTATTAGAGTTTTTATTAGATCAGGCCTGATTTCTTGTAAGGAATAAAAATGTTGGTAGGCATATAATGAAGGTGCAAGTATTACACTTTTTTTTTTAAATCACTTTACAGGTTGTATTGCAGATGGACTCCCTATTATCATCATGGATAAAAAAACTTAACTGTAAATTTGATGTTAAATGCGTAACACTTCAAAGCAGTGACAATTTTCTAGACTGATGTATTTTCCCTACTGCAAGGTAGGGAATATAGCACATATAGCAAATCACTCCAGATAGAGAGAGAAAAATCCTTTTTTTAAGGGTAGCTACTAAATTCTTCCACCATACCCAGAGTTCTGGATATGGCTTGTATTATCACTGAACTTCAGCAATAAATCCAGGATCCAAAGTTCCTTTGTCAGTCCTCAGAAGAACTTTCTTCTGCCTGCCACACAACTCCTGTAAAGAAGTTCTATTTAAATAAGGCAAGGGTTTAACCAGAAGGCACCAACTTTCCATTTAATGTAAAGGTCATACCTAAAATTCAGAATGGCACATTAGCCTCAAACTCTTTAACATTCGGGTCAGTGCTGTACTTTAATGACAATGCAGCATAAAACACTCCCAACTTTTTGGTTGGCAACCAGAAGTCACTGAATAACTTCCCATCAGTTTACATCCCGTTATAAGCTGGTCCTCCTCCACCTTCAGGCACTACCCAGTTAATGTTCTGACTTGGGTCTTTAATATCACAGGTTTTGCAGTGGACACAGTTCTGAGCATTTATCTGCAGTCTCGATCCATCTCCTGCTTCCAGGGGAATATATTCATAAACTCCTGCAAAGAGAAAGAGAGCTATCACTCCACCCAGCAGTTTTGCCCCCTGCACACATGCCCAACTGCACACCAGCACGTGTAACGAGGGCAGGACATTACTAGTCTAATTTTGCTGCCTGCTTCCATGCTTACTAATCTTTTTGTCATGAAAGCACTGAATATAACACGTTCTAAGACCTGCACTTGAACCCTCTTCTAGGCAGAAGGTGGGATCGAATGCCTAAAGTAAACAGTGGCCCAGGTGGACTCCTCCTAAAGTTTTAAGACTTTAGTCCTGCAAAAACAGCTCAGACAACACACATTTTTATTACCTACCTGCTGGACAAAATCTTTGTTCCGGTCCATCGAATACAGCCAAATTCCTGCTCACGGGGATGCTGTCATCTTTGAGAGTTAAGTGAGCAGGCTGGTCGTGTTCGTGGTTTGTACCACTTAAAGCCACGGATGACAAGAGATCAAAACTGATTTTTCCATCAGGCTTTGGGTATTCAATAGGTGTACAATCTTTGGCTGGTTTGAGCTGAGCAAAATCTGGTCCTAAGTAAGTTTTTAATAAATAAGTTTCAGTATAGGATTACTAAAAATTGCAGTTAGTCACAAACAAGATATTTTAACTTCCCTTGTCTTCAGAATAAAGTATTTAATATAAAAAATACATTTTCCATGACAAAAGCTATGCTAAGTAGAACAGTGTTTTAATGTCTTTGTTTACAGTATATGCTGGGTGACAGGACAAGGTCTGCCTTTGATTTCTTTTTTTACACTGTATGGCCTTGCCTCTTTCCCAGATGCACTCCTCCAGCTTCAACTAAGACCAGAAAAGACCGACGTACATATTTAGGATCTTCTTTGGAGGAGATAATGAAATAAATTACCTGGATGTTTTAATGTCCACGGTTCCATCCCTCTCAGTATCCAGTAGAATACACCCGTGTAAATCATCCCTCCGTACACCCCGAGGACGCTGTGGCAGGAGGGGCGGATGTTCCTGACCGCGTACAGCTCTTTCCACACCCATGACTTCTTCAGGTTCTCTTCATATTCCTGCACATCAAGTCCTAAGGCAGTACATTACTTGTTAGGCACCTACAGTACGTAAAGACTACCCTTGAAATAAAAAAAATAATTGCTGAATAAAAGCAGCAAAATGAGATTTTCAGAATAACAAGCTAGGAATACAGTACACGACGTATTTCAGCCCCTTGAAGAGATCTGTTTTGTTGGCAGTTACCAACTGCTCCTTTGTAACTTCTATTAAGTGGCCCATGAGCGGCATTAAATTGCCTCAAACCTCAGCAAAATACAAAGATAACCAGCCAGGTGGCTACATTGGCACCTCTGGGAAAGCAGCTTCTCGCTCGTGAAATCCCAGAGCTGACCAGGAGAGTTTACCTGTGATCCAACAGACAGGTTTGTAATTTTAATGTTGCCAAGTTCAAAACCTTTTCCTTTCCAAGTTACACAACCACAAGCATTCTGATTTCAGTAACTGACTGTGGCCCAGGGGATGATGCCAGTGTTTGAGAACAAGTTTTCTCCCTTTGTAATCAGCAAGGTAATGAGATCTGTTAGAATACAGACTTTTCATCGTGTTCTTTACAAACAGTAGACATTGCACGTTTGACACATGACACATCTACTGCAGTGCAGTTAAAGTCAAGTAATTATCCTAGAAGAAAAATAACATGTTTCTTCAAATGAAAGCTTTCGGAGAGCTTCCCCTTTCTCATTCTGCATTACTACTGTATAGGAAGAGATGTTCTAAATACTAAGTTTTAAGCCTTGTCTACACATGAAATCATACTTCAGTCCGTATTTTCTGTCTCATATGGCTCTGGAAAAAGTTCATTATCTATGCACAGAGAAGAAAATTGGACTGCAATATTCTACTCTCTTGACAAAACTGGAAACAGCTTATAAAACCTGTCTGTAACCCAACAAGAGCAGCACGCTGCCCAGTAAGAGCATTTATTGTGTCAGGTGGGTTCTAAGCATTTTAGCACATCACACTAGTTGAAGTTTCAATTGTTCAGCAAACCCTCTGCAGTAATAGATAAATTGCTGCACATTTCAGCTGAACGAGAGCTCCCTAGGACTGAAACCAGATTCCCAATAACCACGTGTCCATCTCCAGAATGACTGAAATTCTAATTGGGTTCTCCCTCTCTGTACAGTCTTTGTTAACAGACAGAAGGGAACAACCAGGACTTAAATGAATCGCTGCAACGTGGTCAGGATCTGGGCATCACTGTGATTTGCTTGCATTACATGGAGTGGGAAATACACATAGTCTCAAATGGAGAAGGCCATAAAATTAAAGACAGAAAAAGAAGACTGACGGACAAAAAGTATCCTAGCAATTAAAAAAAGTCTGCAGAGCAAACTTGAAAAATCTCATCCTGTTTCGCTTTACACTTAATGCGTTGGTTTTAATTTTTTTCCCCTCTAATTTTGCAGTCTTCCAGTAACATTTTCTGAATCAAAGTTCTAATTTTTAACACATTTGTAGAAAGAAAACACATACTATTCTTCTCTACTTATAGAAGAAGTGTAAGCTTACTTTTCAGATGCTCATTAGAGACATATCTTTGTTCTAGCAGTAGGATCAATATCTAAGAATAACTAAGCAAAACTCCATTAATTTCTTTCTTAAATCATTTACGAGTATAAATTGTAAATAAAGAATAGAAATCTTTTTCAATCACCACACTCATGTCACAATTTACTTGCATTCTCAACTAATTCCTTCAGGTACATTTAGTTACCGTTGAGCTGTTGGTGGTTCCAATTGAGCACAAGGTAATTACCCATCAAACTACTTACTGAAGTAAGTGCTGCCTTACCTATTGTCTTTGACTGTAGATTTTCATTGATTAATTGGCTAAAGATGGCTTCTGAGGCCAACATGCCACTTTTCATTGCAGTATGTGTCCCTTTGATCTTGGGAACATTCATGAGTCCAGGACTGCAACCAATTAATAACCCACCGGGGAAGGTGAGTTTGGGTATTGACTGAAAAAGAATCAGGAAGAAAGGTGGTTTGTTTGTTAGCTTTTGTGCTTTTTTAAAGTGAAAGTAACATTCTGGAAATGAAACTGGCATGAAGCTTGAGCATCTTTACATTTTTAGACCTGCACATTCACCATCTAAAAATACACCAGTGTCACTCCCCTATTTTTTTTTGCACAGTAAGGAAATACAAATACAGCCATTGTACTGTAGCAGAGTATAAAATAATGACATTTTCCTTACATTCTCTCTCCAGTTGCTTTGTCTGCAACAAGACTGTGATGTCACCCACCTCTACTGTTTTCCTCCTCCAAGTTTAAATGAATTCTTTTTTTTAAAAATAAAGAAGACATTTGTGTTCCCGTTTTCCACTCAGTAAGTTACATATTTCTCATCTCAGAGTTTATCATCAGTGCTTTTTTCCTCAAATCTTTTCTATCAAACAGAGTGTCCTCCTCGTCCTCCTCCAGGTCTCACTTATTTTGAGACGTGGTCAGCAGCCAACAAGTGTATTTTTGGTGCAAAATTGTTGTCTTACTCCTATTCTGTAAGAAGCACAATGTCACGTAGGGCAGTCAAGTCACAAACCTAAGACAGCCAAATGATCTGCAAACATCCAATCTGTAGTATTAATATACTATGCTATATGCCTATGGATATATGGAATAGATCTAACTAAGGAATACTTCAAGACAGTTACTCTCACCCTCATCCAATGAGATTAAAGATTTTAGACAATGATGGAGCACTGACATAGGCATAAGGATATGGACCTGTTGGAGCAAGTCCAGAGGAGGGCCACAAATATGATCAGAGGTCTGGAGCACCTCTCCTATGAAGACAGGATGAGAGAGTTTGGGTTGTTCAGCCTGGAGAAGAGAAGGCTCCAGGGAGACCTTTTAACAGCATTCCAGTGTCTAAAGGGGCCTAGATGAAAGAGGGGAGGGACACTTTATCAGGGAGTGCAGTGATAGCGTGACGGGTAATGGTTTTAAACTGAAAGAAGGAAGATTTAGATTAGATCTTAGGAAGAAATTCTTTACTCTGAGGGTGATGAGACACTGGAACAGGCTGCCCAGTGAAGTTGTGGCTGCCCTTTCCCTGGAGGGGAAGTGTTCAAGGCCAGGCTGGACGGGGCTTTGAGCGACCTGCTCTAGTGGGAGGTGTGGGAGGGGCTTGAAACTAGGTGACCTTTAAGGCCTCTTCCAACCCAAACCATTCTATGATTCTATGACAAAGATTTCTTGACTAACTCTTTGAATTACATAAGGAGATGGTGGTCTGGCATTCTTCTTCTGCAACAACTGTTTCACTTAATAGGTACTTAGTGACCAACATACTGTCAAAGTATATTACATTAGTCATGTAACACAAAAGGTTACACATACTGTAGCTTTGTTAGTAATTCTCATTATTAGTACTGTGGCACTTGGTGCCTGTTTTCAAAGTCAGTTTCCTGAGCTGAAGGAACACATCACACCAGCATGGCACAGGCCCTTACTGCCCCTGAGATACAGGATTAAATCCCTTCAGCCTTGAGCACCTAAAGAAACCACCACACTCCTGGCAACAGACAGACAGAACACGGCTGGTTTGGAGGAGGGAAGAAAGGGAGACTCCTGCTCCCTGAAGAGTCCTCCCCCACAGTGGAGAGGGAACCCCCATTCTCCTCCCCTTCGCCCAGCTCAGGGTTGAAAAATCTGTTAAGTGAGTCCAGTGTTTGACACTTGCATGGCTCATCAACGTGAAGGTTTTTTCCCTCTGATATTCTTAATATACACTGCCCAGGCACAGCAACACTTCGGTTTTTTTCCACAAAACTACATCTTTAACTATGTAGATGTAGTCTATTAAACTCTGTCCCCTCCCTCCATGTATCCCAAAAAGGTATGAACATCTAAGAGCTCTCTCTTTCACCAATTTGGCATCACTGTATGTTAAAGACTAAAGAACACAGAATCACAGAATGGTTTGGGTTGGAAGGGACCTTAAAGATCATCAAGTTCCAACCCCCCTGCCACAGGCAGGGACACCTCCCACTACAGCAGGTTGCTCAAAGCCCCATCCAGTATTGCCCATCCACCAAGGGCAACTTGGTCATACAGTTACATATAACAGGCCAAAAAAAGTTTAGATTGATGGTAGTTTTATACACCTATTTGATGCAATACTGTCACCAAAATGAAAACTGGTGCTACAGAATGACTTACATAAGAAAATATTCCTGGACTCCAGTGATGCAAATGAGTCAGACTGCTACAGTTATTAATCAAAGCAACACATGCAAAAGAAGAGCTAAATCTTCCTAAGTGACTCATGAATATAGCTTTTTTTTTAAACTGAAAGCATGTATTTAAAAACAGCCATTTAAAGTGTGACTTCACGATTAACTAGACAATTCTATCTACAGGAAATGAAAAACGCCCACCAACTAACAAAACCCATGGTCTTATATTAAGAACAGTGCAAACTAAGTGACATGTTTAAAGTCCAGCAAAGAAGTCCAAAGACTAGGCAGAGATGTGCAAGAGTTGTAGTCCTACTGTCTGTGTAACTTAGCACAAACAACATCTGTAAGTGACTTAAAAAATACCACATTCTTTCAGCCATATGTTTTAAGCAGAATGAGGCGTATGAAACTGAAGTCACAATCTGGCTGTTTCATCAAAGCCAGAAATTCAATAATGACTATCTGTGACAGAGGATATCACTGTGCACAGGGTGGAAAGAGAAGCCCCTCTTATGTTAAAGTCTAGATTAAAACATCTTGGCATTTGATTTTCTGTATGGTATGTTAAGAGACTGACAATGGCTTCTGAAATTTGCTATAACACAGGTGTGTGACAACATGATACAACATATTTCCACTTGAAAGTGGACAAAGAAATCGACCTGCAGACTGATTAAAGGTGTATCACATGCATAACCAAAAAGCTTTTTCCCAGGCACAGACACTGGTGTCAAAGCTTAACTCCACAGGACTGAGGTAAGAGTTATGCTGCTGCTGAAATTCTACTTGTATTGCAAAAGCTGCACAAAGCCACATTTACCCCAAAGAAGAGGTTCAAAAAAGAAAGGCAAAGTAGTCAAAGAGCAGAGTGGAATGGCCCCACATGCAGGCTCTGGATCATGTATGCTCAGGCTAGTTTTAAGTTCCAAACTGAAAGGAATCCACAAATAAAGCCCTTTGAGTAGTCTTACCTTCTCTTCCCCAGGGTTCCAGGGCCAACAAAGAATTATCTGTACCTTCTTTGCTGAACACATTTGATTGCAATATGAAGTCTACTTCATATTTCATTTAGAAAGTAAAGCGACTACGTTTTTAGTATAACAGAGTCTAAATCTAGCAAATCTTGACAGCCAGTATCCAGCAACATAACAAGACTTCTGTCCAGCAAAACTTCTGGCTTTATTCATCTTTGTTATAGTTCAGTTGTTTCCCAACAACATGCAACTTGAATCTACAGCACTAAAAACATAGCTCTAAAGAACTCAAAGTAAAAAAGCTTGATGAAAAAGTTACCTGGAAACCCCCTTCATTCAATGCTCTGGCACCATAGGCAATCCTTGTTCCACCCTCCAAAGTAGGCTGAACACTAGGATGGTGCTTCCACCTCTGAAACTCCCTAAATGGATTCAAATAGGGATTTTGATAATCTAAACCAACCTTAAAAAAAAAAAAGAGTTGTACGATTAATGAAAATAAAAGTATGGAATTTCAACAAAAGTTTGAAAAGAAAACAATTGCATATTACCACATCAGCCGTTTAAATCTATTTTATACTCAACCAACCTCAGGGTCTTTCTACTCTGAGAAACTACTGCCAAAAATACATTCCATTAACAGTATAGTAGAAGCAAATCTGAGAATTTGCTGCCATAATACTCTTCTCTGCCCTACCTGGAACCTGAAGCATGGAAAACATTCAATTGCATTGTAACCATCTTCCATCTGTCTTTGAAATAAAATAGTGAAATTAAATTAAGTATGGCTTAAGGGGCACAATAAGCAAGAAAATTTGTTTTAAATTTGTGTTTCAAAACCTCTTTGCCCTAGAAAATCTGGAAGAAGTAGTAAACTATTATTTCTAGATAGTTATGTCCTTGTGCTCGTGTGTTTTAAACAGTTCTTCACATCGTTTAGCAGAGTGAATTATCATTTCCAATTAGATGAGCTATTGCAGTAAAGCACAGGGGAGTAATGAAGAAAGCATGAAGAAAATGGGGGAAAATTACTTTGCCACGTGGCTGGATGCCTAGGATCCTTATCTTATTTGAGAATTTGCTGAAATATATGCCCTGCATTTCCCATCTTTAATATACTCTTATAATGATCTACATTGCTCAATTTTCTCTTCTGAGAAAAGGGTTATTTCTGGTTCCTGTAAGCTTTGAGACAAAAACCAAAGTAAATTATGAGTCAGCAACAAACAGTACCTTGATTTCTCTGGCAGCTCACTGCTTTTTGACCACTGCTTGCATCTACCATCTTTGCTGGATAATGAACAATATTCAAAACAAGTGCAAGGTAATCCCACTACAAGAATCAGCTCAGACTGACATGGGTGTAAAGTTCAAAGACAAAAAAGTTGATTTTCTCCTATCTAAATTGGAGATAATATAAATAGTGCTGACTACCATCCTCTAAGAATCAAAGTCCTCTACCCTTCTAAAAACAGAATTTGAATGTCTACTGTCCATACTTATTAATTCCAATATTGGAAACCTGGACAGGACAAGTAAGCATGTCTAAGAAAACCTAACAAGTTTTTCAATTAGTCTTACAAAACAGCTAAACAAAAATACAGCTTTCACCACACACACTCTGTAATCCTTCCGAAATCTAGAAGCCCAAAGGCTCACCTCAGTTCCACGCTGCTAGAAGTCCAGATTGTGTCCCTGACTCTTACAACTTTTCTGTGTGAAGCACACGTACAGAATAAATAGCACATGCTTCACTTAGGACTGTAGGTGCTAGAAAAACATTCTCTACCTTTGCTCCTTGCATCAGTGGCTGGATGTGACAGTTTCTCTCTAGTGAGCTGATAAAGAGGCAGTAAGAAGGAAGAAGCTGCCCGTCCAATTCAGAAAGACAGCTGCTAAGGAGGGCAAGTCAAACGGGGGTGAAGAATAATGAGCACAAACTGAAGACTTCAGAAATGGAAGGGATGTTGCTCATGGAACCACAGAGTGCTTCCATGTCATATGCTTCTCTCATCAAGTCCATAAGTACTCGAGGTTGTCGCACAAATGAGGAAACTGAATTGTACGAAGTAGATGCAATTTAGGTATTTCCTAACTTGCAAACGTTTTGTGGGCAGAGTTTTGATTAGTCATGTGGTGTTCACTTCACCAAAATTTGTTTGGTTTGCAAAAAGATGTAAGTTTTCCTTTTTTGTTTTTAATAAAAGACACTGGATTAAAGACAGATCAATACAACAAATTAACCTTCCCTAATACAAGAATAAACATACTTAAGACTGAGAAAATACTAAATTTGGTCTGCTGCTATTCTTGTGTTTTCATCTTCACATTAAAACAGAGAAAAGAAATCACATAAATATGAAGGCCAAACAACAACAAACAAGCATGAAAAAACAACTTCACTTACCACAAATCCAAGAGCAACTAAAGGTTCACCCTCATTTAAATGGTAAAGAAAAGATCCTCCATATGTGTGTCTGTCTAAAGGCCAGCCTACAGTATGTTCTACTCTTCCTGGTTTCCATTTCTTTTCATCAATAGTCCACAACTGAAATGAAGATCAGAAAAAAAAAATTACTTTCTGTTGCAAAGTAATGGCCTTTCGATAATATAATAAAAGAAAAACACACAATTCAGTATAGAAGAACGTTAATTTACTGCTACGACCAATGCATAAATTCATACAGCAAAATACCAGGTAATAAGTAAACATACTTGTTTTAGATTACCATTTAAGAATTTCCTAATACTTCGCTTTCTTGAGAAGTTGTGCATCAGAAAACATGACAGACCCCAGCATTATGCCCAAAACTTTCATTCAACTAGATATTACTGCCTTCGATAGATACCTCTTTGTATTAGTGACTCTGATAGATACCTCTGCTAAGGAATGCAATGCTTACTCTTTTCTTTAAAAACGTTGTTTTTTCATTTGAATCACTGCAACAAGTGTTTCAATGTCACTCTTAACAATATGTCTGAGTTGATCCAAACATTTGCTGTCCAACAGGTTGTCCTCTCTCTGCTCTCTCCTACACGTCTCCAGTACTCATGTGACCCATGGTGAATTCACAGAATTCATGTTTCCCTAGTGAGTGAATTTTCTGCTCATTTCACAAAACATCTCTTCACCATGGACTCATGCGCCAGGTGCAGTCTAATGAGAGAGGGCAGTCGAGCACCATTAGATCAGCTCAAGCATGGAGGACACATCTACATTAATGTTCCAGCTTTGATTAAAAAGCACGTTGTTGTTGAGTGGGACTCACGATTGTTCCCACTTACTGTGCTTTGGTTCACATTGTACAGCAGCCATGGAAGGCATGAACCAGATTCCTTTCACATGAAACTCAGCTGTAAGACAAGCTCCAGAAGCCAATCTAAAGCATTCCAGTAATGAAAGGACACTCAGTCCATGGGACTACACCAAAGCTAGTCCAAAGTAAAAATAACCCTGAAATGTGCATAGTATGCAGACCAGCTCATCTGCACCAACTATTGCATTTTACAGATCCGTTCCTATTGGACTGTACTATTGCTAAAGCAGACACAGACTCATCTGAAAGTAAAGGAACTCTACAGCAAAACCCTGCTTTAATGACAATTTAGGTATTAGAAACTGTGACTATGTCATATATTGGAATATTTACAGAGTGATTAGTCTGAAGAAGTGTAAACTGAGTATTTAACAATTATTTCGTAGCTGGAAGCACATGCTTGTAGTAATAAGTAAAGAGTATGCTCTAGTCAAACTCTGAATGTATTATAAATAATACAGCTCTTTTTCATGAATGATATTTTCCAAGAACAAAATATTTCAGAAAGGAAATATGATCCGTATCCCAAATTTTATAAGACCAGTGAAGGTCCGGGGGGAAAAAAAAAGGTCATCCAGAAGGTGTTTCAGAGAGCATGAACTGCCATTTTCTCTCTCTCTCTGTCCTCCTTATGAATAGACAGAAAATCCATAGAAAGCCTCTCATTCCCTCTGCAGGTAGTAAAGCCCTTTAAAATTTGGCAGCATGAATACCTCTCTCATTTAAAAAGCACTAAAAACAAATTTCAGAAAGGAATGTAATTTGAAATCAAACCAAGACGATAACAGAGTGAATCCTCAGGTAACTCTAGTTATAACACAGATATAAGCAAAAAAGCAGCTGAAACAAAACAGGCACAACATTCAGGGAGCATCTTCTCTGATCAGCTTCAGAACAGCAACGATGCTGAAGTGTGAAAACGTAACTCAAAATCTATCATTCTAATGTCTTACATAAATTAGCTTGAAGGCAAACAGAAACTACCTTACAGTTTCAGAGTACTTCGTTTAATTGTTAAAATTACGCAGCCGATACCTCTTTCAGTCCAATGCCATAGCTCTGGGGTTGACATTTCTCCCTTAGATTGTATTTTTTGTACAGCTGTTTGGCTAGATGCCCATGACAACCTTCAGCGAAGACTGTGACTTTAGCATGGAGTTCCAAGCCTCTTTCAAAGGTAGCCTGCAAAAGGAGAACATTTCATCAGCACTTAGATCTGTGCCACACCAAACTCATGGCAAGAAATGGGGGGGTAATACAGTGATTTTACACTACTCTGGCACTGCCCAGAATCTTGTTAAAACGTACAGTAAAATTAAACTAACATTAAGTATGATTATAAAAAAAAAAAACACTCATCAAAAATTCCAACAATCAGATTGAGAATAAGTGGAACCAACACACGTACGAGCATATCAACTGCATATTTAACTGCATTGGATGAGAGTAGTACCAGACTACATTTGCAATGTTGCAATGGATTTGCAAGATTCTAAATACGCATAATATTGCAGGGGAAAAAAAGAAAACGCTTGATTTGAGATAAAGTTTAATGTTGAAACAGATAATGAAAACAGTTTTGGATCAAGATATCCAGCAGCACCCAATGAAACCATCCAAAAGTAATCCAGCATATGTCCAGGAGAAGTTTATTGCTTTGGCTTTAAATTGTCTCTTAGGTGAGATCTTCTAACTCACTGGTTGGAAATCTCTGAAAAAGGCTAACAAATAAAAAACATTCTAGTCAGGAATTACCTTTAAATAGGAGTTAGAAGATTTTGCCATTTTTTGTGTGTATTCTTTGAATTTCTAGTTGTCAACATGAAAATTAATCTTGCAAATTACTAGAAGACCTATAGGGATAACTTATTAATTGATCTAAGGATTAAAAATACATACTGTCTAATTTGAAGTAGATTCACACAAAATAAATCAGTTAATACAACTCTATGTTGTGTCAGAAATTCATTAATTTGAAGTTTCAGTAATGCAACAAAGTTGTTTTTCACCGAAAACATCCTTCTCCAGCTTCTACACAAGAACCAACGTGCAACTTTTTACTACATAATTTTACCATTGACATTTTTGATTGATTGCTGATGACTGCAAGGTGAAAATCTATTCATTAATCACAGCCTATTTGATTAAGCTCTGTACAAACACATTGAAGATATTCCTGCCTTGAAGGTTATACAAAATATGTTTATTTACCTGAACTTTTATATTCTGGAGGTATTATCTGCTGACCTAACTGACTGTTAAAAAGTTTGAATACTTAAAAAGTTTGTAGTAGTGGCATACTAATTATGTACATTAAAGAAGGAAATAGACGCATTCTTCCAGAATAAGTGAAAAAAAAAAATAATCTAGATTTTGAGGATGCTTAAAAAAAACCAAACAAAGCCAAACATAGTTCCTTCCCACTTTAAAACAAAAACCAAGCCAAAACCTCAATCAATCTTCATTACCACACCACGATGTACGCATGACTTGCGCCTTCTACTGGAGAAAATGCATATCTGAAAACAGGAGCCTGTGTGTCCCCTACAAGGCACAGACCACACTGTCTGTATTGTAAATATATTACTTTTTCCTGCCATCACTTCCTCCTCCATTGACTATATTATCTCAAAACAAGAATTAATATTTTCTTCCCATCCCCTGCCTTGAATGGGAAAAAAAGCCCACACTTTCATGAGAAAGTAAATACCTCTTCAAAACTCTACATAACTAGTAGGAAACCTTACAAAATAATGTAAATCTTAAGAAAAAACTTGTACCCATAACTTATGTAGCTAAATAAATCCAAAGCTGCTCTGAGTTATTCTGAGGTGTCAAATTCTCCATATGTGTTGCACAGGGAAGCAACACACTTATCACAGGCTCTAGATTCCACTAAAAATCAGCCAAAGTCCGACACTTAGGGCAGGGAGTCACCTTCTGGATAAAGAAACGTGACCAACCAGCAAAAAGGCACAAAGATTCAATGTGTACCTTGTCCCAACAAGGTAGACAGACTGTCAACAAATGTGACCACAGTTGTAAATATCAAAGAAAACAGATCAGGCAGAAGCACATTCTCTTGCATGTTGCTAGTTACCAGCTGGGCAACAGCCTCCTATTTCACCTTCACACCTTTTTTCTAGGAGTTCCTGTAATCCTTTCATTTGTTTCTGGGTTTTACATATGCCAAAGCACCCTTGCAATATTTCCTGAAGTGACCCTCAAACAAACCTCCTTCCTGCAAAGGCTTTTTCTACTAGTCTCAGAAAAAGTTCACAATATTCTGAGACCAGAGCTTTCATAGGTAATTCATTTTATATACAGAAAGGGAAGACAGGTATGGAATTTTATACTTTTTCTCAGTCTGCAGCAAGACTACTGTGGTATATCTGCTTCTACTGCTGTCAGTTTCCATAATTAGACCTCTAGTTACGGGGAAGATAGCTACTTACTTTAGGTGCTCCATCCTTCTGGATGCCTACGTCATTAGTTGCTATCCCTTTCACACTACCGTCTTCATGAAAAAGAACCTTTGGAAATATTTAAACAAACCAATGAAGCATTTTAACAATCTGTCATTTGAATCCATTCATAAAAAGTTGTAATGCAGAACTTCTAAGCACTACATCTTTAATGGTCAAACTTGAAAATTACGCATTTATTAGCATCCTATATGATCCACTTTGCTGGATCTGGGCCAGGGAATTTAGACAATGAAACAGTTTCCACAATATGCTTCTTTTAAGAGGAATGTTGTGAACATACAAATAAACTGGGAGTTGAGTGAATGGGGGGCCAAAGAAAGCTTCTCATATACACATTGATGCGATTATTACCTCAGCTGCTGCATAGCCTGGATAAATTTCAACACCCAAAGCTTCTGCTTGTTCGCCGAGCCAACTCACAAAGTGGCCCAGACGTACAATGTAATTTCCATGATTAACCATTGGAAGTCCTAAGCAAAAAAAGACACACACACACATAAAAAGCAGAACACTAAGCAAAATAATAACAGTTGTACACATTAGCTGTCATATCATCTTCTACAACTTCCATCTTCACAATCATGTCATACGTTATTATAGTCATCATCTACAGGGACCCTATCTCTGCATTCTCCATACCCTTGCTATGCCACATTGAATCAAATCAATTGCTTCATTCATGGAAAAGTTGAAAAAGACACAAAGAATGATGATTTTTTACCGTTTCACCAAACTTTACCTGGAAGAATTGGCACTGGAATTCTAGATTTCTTTGTTAAAATTCCAAACTTGTCTTCAGTTACAGGAGTATTAAGTGGAGCCTACTCAAAAAAAAAAGAAAATAGAAACAGTACAGAAAGTTATGTTTTTCTGGCCAATCCAACAAATAAAACAAAACAATCAAACCAGCAGTCAACTGAAGGTTTAATAAAGCACTTCTACAGGAAAGTACCGTAAGTACTTTATGAGGCAGTCATCAGGCAAGAATCAACACAGCTATCAAGGTAAAAAAAAAAATAAAAATGGAACAGAGCCTTGCAAATCACTTCTATAGTTTGTACTACATCAGTATTCTAGATCTTTCTAGATCTAGATCTAATTGACCACTAGTCAACAGTGGACTAGCAGCTCCCAGGTGACAGCAAGCTGCTGGTTGCAAGTCAGATGGCTGTTCCGGTAGAGATGGCAGCTCATGTCTTGCTATCCTCCATCCTAGAAGCATCTTAGGCCCCCGTTACGCCACTATGTCTGCCCAGAAATCAGCGTGCTGTGCACCTTTTCCTGAGCCTATAAAAAACCTATTATACAGAAGCCCCAAGTCTGGCATTGCTAGGAATGGACCACCTTACTGCTTGTGCACAGGAGCTGGATTCTGCACACAGGCAGCACGTGAGGCGCATCCCAGGGGCACCGCGCATCTGCGGGAAGACTACTGTATAAAAGAGCAAAGCCCACAGCACACCTCTGTAGATGTGAAACTTCAGCATTGTCAAACTAGGAAAAAGACTAAAAAGGTGGTAGGGTTTGTTTGTTGTTTTGATACATTGACACATTTAAAAACGGTACTAAGCACCAGCAGTACCACGGTACTAAGTCGAATGAGTCAGACACGGAATTCAATACAAGCTACACTTAACTGCAGCATTTATTTGCTCATACATACCCCCCGCTCCTTCCAGTCTGGAAAGAGCTCTTCTAAGGACCTTGGCTCGAGACAGGCACCAGAGAGTGTATGTGCACCAATTTGAGAAGCCTTTTCCACCAGACAAACACGTATTTCTTTGCTGTGCTCAGCAGCTAACTGTTTGAGTCGAATAGCTGCAGAAAGACCCGCAGGGCCTCCTCCCACAACAACAACATCAGCTTCCTCTGCAAATCTTTCCATGTTTACCCCTTTAATGGAAAAAAAGATAGTAACATAAACCAATGTCCAATTTCCCCCAGTCTCTCTCTCACTAAACCTTATTCTGCGATACTGGCTGCTGGGTATCCCAGAAGTATTACTTTGCATAAAAGGAGGCTAAATATTCAACAGAATCCCTACTTGGAAGATTGCAGAACATTAGTGTGACAATGTAAAATTAGCTCTTTTTAAAGTTGTAATGAGATATACTATAAAAACATATAGTTGTCTTCTATGCACCAAAAGTAAGCACCATCTTAGAATGTTAAACTTAAGTTGGCTAACTAAATCAAAGACACTCAGCAAAACTCTACATAAGGGAGAAAGAGAAGATTCTTAGTCATATCACCTGATTTCATTTTGCACTGATTAATCAGTGTCTTTGCTAGAATTGAAGCCATTACTAGTTGCTGAATGTAGAGTCTGGGATTCCCAGAGATATAGATAAAACTTATTTTCTCACAAATTGTCATGTTAAGAACAACTGAAAAAATCCAACAGATACATACCTGACAGACTTAAACCTTGTTGTGATAATCACTAAAGCGAAAGCTGCTTATAAATTTTCTTTAAATAACTAGGATCAAGTTAAATCTGATCCTGTTAGATAGCACTAAAGAGACTCATTGTGAGATAGCAACCACAACATTTTGTTTGGAATGCTAGTATTGTAATTAAGAGTACAGAACTTCTGTAAAAAGAAAAAAAAACAGCAACAAATTTCAGTGTCTTTAAAACCGAGCAATAATAACAATAAAGAAACATTGAAAGAACACATTTTTTCAGTTACCTTCCCATCGTTTGTCTTTGTCCCGAGGATGAATTGTATAATGTGTAGTTATGCGAGGCACAGAGGCAGTAGATGCACATCTTGCAATATGCAGCGATGGAAGGTGGTCTCTCTTTATCAACTTCAGAGCATGAAAGCACTGACGTACTGTAAAAACAAGAAACAAATTTTCCAGATTTTTTGACTTGTCAGAGACACAAGTGGAACAACAAATTTGACAGCTCTCCCCCACGAGGCTACCAGGTGACATCAAGATGAGTAAACAAATACAGATTTTATAATTTTCAAGTTAGGAATTTGTATAATTTTATGTCGGGAAAAAAAAAAAAAGAAGTAAAGCCCTTGCCCGGTATCATTCTTTACATAATACCAACCACCTCTGAGAGCTGATATAGGATAATGTGTATACACAGGTGAAACACATTTTAAATTCCCATTTCACATCAAACTTCAAAAGATTTAGTTCAGACTTCATTTAAAGTTACTGAACAACATAGAGATGGGACATACAAATTCATCCCCTCTGACACCTCAACACACTTGGAGGCACAGTTTGGGCTACTGATAGTAGACAATTCATCTAAAGTAAATGTCATGGTGCACTATAAAAGCTCAGACTCAAAACTAAGTATACACTAGTCAAAGGTAGGAACAGGAGATACAGTGAATCTCTACCTTTGCTTTGTACATTAATTGTTACAAGAACAAATTAGAATTTCTTTTTATGCAAATGGAATTTTTATATTATCAAAATAAGACTCTTCAAAAGGCCTATTACATGTGGCATCCTTGTGGGAGATTTATGCTCGGAAAACTAGTATGGCTAGCACCAAAACTAGTTAGAGTTAAATGGTCTGTCAACTAACACACCATGACAGGTATTTTTCCTTTCTTTAAGGATTCCCTTTCTTTAATTTCAGGGATGAAGGAGGAGAATACTGTATTTAAAACAGAGTATTTCTGCAAAATTCCTAAGTAAAATCACCGATATTCTTGGACTGAAATGCCTTATTGAGCACAGTGATTGGCAAGACCAGCACACACACAAAAGAAGCGATATTCAGCCCAGAATATATCCAATAAGGACAAAGGTGGCTCCAAGCCCTGGACAGATGGGTTCTTCCCAGGGAGGGAACCGAGCTTGTGCTACCCCGCTGCTGAGAGGCAGCTTGGTGACCTCAAGTCAGGCGTCTGCACGAAGCAAACAAGCTTTGAGAAACTTTACTCTCCTGCAGCGCTTTAACAACCGCTGCCAGCACGCTCGCCCTACCGTGGCACCGGCACAACCGCTTTATTTTCACCCTTTGATAGGGGTGACACCCAGCGCCACTCCATAAAACATGACGTTTTCGGTGCACCCCGTTACAGACAGGTAAGACGCCCCGATAACCCGCGGCTGGGACCCGGCCGGGAGCACCTTCAGGCGCACGGACGGAGGCCGCTGGGCTGAGCTGGGAGCAGTGGCCGCGCCGCCGCTGACACCCACTGCGGGGTAGACCCCCTCTCACAGGACTCCCCGCTTCTCCCACAGGATCATCATCATCATCCTCCCCGGTCCCGGTCCCGACCCCGCTGCCGCCCGGGCGCGCCCCTGCCGCGACCTTTGCTCTCCCTCGGCGCCACGCCAGCCGCCGGCCCGGCCCCGCACCGCCGAGCGGCGGCCGCCCCAGCCTAAGCCCCTCGGGAGGCTCAGCCGCCCCCGGGGCGAGCCGCCGCCTTACCTCGGCTAGAGAACGGGCAGCGACACAGCAGCATAACGGCAGCGGCCCACGACCCCCCTCAGCGCCCTCCGCTCCCCGCGACCGCCCCCCGGCCAGGCCGCGCCTGCGCACTCGGCTGCCAGCGAGGAGCCCGCCCCATCCCGCCGGCGGGACTACCGCTCCCAGAGCTCCCGGCGGCACGAACCGCCCCGGCTTCCACGGCAGCGCGAACCGGTTCGCTCCCCTGATACCTGACAGGGAGGGCCCGGAGGAAGCGGGACAGCGGCGGAGAAGACTACCGCTCCCGGCGTGCAGCGCGGCGGCCTCGCCCCGCCCCTCACCGGTGGAAGCCGGGAGGCAGGGGGCGGGCCGGGGGGCGGGGCCGGCGAGAGGAGCGGGAGATGGCCGAGGCGGGGCCGCCGCCGCTCGCCGCTGAACCCGAGGGATCGCCCGGTGCCAAGCCCCGGAGGGTCAGCGAAGGGTCGCGGCCGCCGGAGCTGCCGGTTGTTGACACACGGGAGCTGCTGGAGGAGGTGGAGATGCAGATCGGCGACGTGAGTGCCGGCGGGCGGGAGGGAGGGAGGGAGTCCCCTCAGGGAGGGTGCCTGCGGGGGCGGGGTGCCGGGCAGGCGGGCAGGCACCGGCGACTCCCAACCTCTCTGCCGTTCCCCCAGGCCGCCTTCTCGCTGGCGAAGATCCTGGAGGCGACGTCCGCCGTGTCGGCCCAGGTGGAGGAGCTGGCCACCAAGTGCTCGGAGAACGCCCGGTTCCTCAGAACATGGCGGGACCTGCTGAGGGAGGGGTACGAGTCCCTGAAGCCCAGCGGCTGAGCCGGGAGGCGCCCGCGGCCGAGGAGCTGCGATCCGGCGGCTTTGGTGGTGCTTTGTTTTAAAAGGATTTAATTTTTTTTTTTTTAGGGAGTTCACGTGGATGGTTTTGGGGTTTTTTTTGCTGCTGTTGTTGTTTTGTTTTCCCTCGGCAGCTCCCCGTGAGCCCGGAGGTCTTTCAGAAATACTTGATGGTTCGCGTGAATGTTGTATGTAAGTCACTGGGTGAAATAACTGTGTTTAGGGAATCAGTTGTGACTTTTTAGACTCTTCCACTGCAGCTCAGGCGATCTCATACGCGAAATACTCTCCCCCGCCCCCCCCGCTTTTTTTTTTTTTTTTAATGCTAATTTGGAGGATGCAAAGTTACTATGTGCAGTACCCCTGGAACGCCTTACCGGTGGGGAAGCGGTGTGGTGCCAGGAGGTATTGTCAGCTCTCCTCCCCTCCTTTTTAAGAGCTGTCACCAGCAGAAACCCTGCCAACTCCAGAAAAACTTGCTGAACTAACTTCAGGTTTTCTCTATGCACGCTCTTTCTTCGTGTTGAGTTTGGGGTAATTAATATACCAAGTTGTGGCTTACTTACAAGCTTTAAATAAGCCCCAAATCCCAGGCCTTACTATTTTTAGCAATATTGTAATGTATTTCTATAAAGCTGCAGACTTCTTGCAAGATGTTTGATTATTGCAAACAGTTTTACACTATCTTTTGTTGGAATAAAGTGCCTTATGATGAATCATATATCTCTGCATGATAGAAATTTGTTTATTGATAGGACGGATTATTTTGAACTATAAGTAAAGGCTTCCATCAGTTAGAAGAGAATCTGTGAAATGTGTTCTCCAGTCTCTTGGGAGGGATGTTAGAGCTTTTTCAGTATTTGGTCCTATTTTATATCTTTGCCTTAAGCAATTACTAGTTAATTGGTCTCAAGCTTACGTTAACATAACCTTTTGGTCCGAAAGATCGCTAATCTGTAATAAATAGCTGTACTGAAACTCCTGTACCTTTACCAGAGCAATGTGAAAAAAAGTAATGCTGAAATGCAATGGGGGGCTGCAGGAGAACATGGCTGTACCATGATTTGTTAGTTAGTTAGACTGTTTTTACTGGTAGAAGGACTTTTAAAAAAGACAAACTGTAGTTTTCTTATCAAAACAATAAAGATGTTACCAAAAAAATCTGATGTAATGAATATTCTGGTGTTACTCATAGAAAAAAAAAAAAAGATGATATTGAATATATCCATAATCGACTTAAGTGAAAAACAGAAGCAATGGGAAGGACAGGCATCCTTGCATATCTCCTCAAAAGCAGTTACAGTCCTTGTGAGGACTTGGCCCCTCACAGTACACAAGCTCTATTGAATCGAGGTTCTAATTGCCAGAGTTAAAGGCAATCCACGTGGCAGGATTTCACTTAGCTGTTTTTAATCCCACAACCCAAAATGTTGCTAAGCGATTCTGAAAAGAAGTCATTTTGTTCAGCAGATAATCTTTTATTTCAATAAAACATACAGTAGTGGAAACAAGATGCTTAACAATCTTCGATTTCAACATAATCCATCCAAAGTTCTGTAAACAGTTGAAGTGTGAGTCACACTTTTTAAATTCTACTTCTTATGCTGTTAAGAAGTTAAGTGCAAACAGTGGAAGTGTCTTTTAACTTCATTTAAAAAAGCTTCAAATCATCAATGCAAAAGAAGTATTTCTTTTACCTTTGTGGACTCCTAGGCTGTTGGTCTGTGAGCACAGCACTGAAGGAACTAGGGAAGCTGTAGTAATTCAGGATGGAAACGGTTCTCTTTGGCAAGATGTGAAGGATGTACCTCTAGAAGATTGTTTCAGATAAGGTTTTGGGGGATTTTTTAAACCCTTATAACACTGGGAAGTAAAATAATGCCCTAAAAGTGCTGAGTGGCTGTGCTCCTTAAATTATGTTAACTATAATGCATCCAGTCAGATGCACAAATGATTAAAATGGAGATGTCATGACATCTACTACGTCTTCTATTTGGTCGTCTCCCATTATTCCACGCACAGAGATACACACCCTAAGACTGAAATTTGCTGAATTCTGCCAGCCATGGGGAGCTACTTATGGTAGCCCAGTGAGAAACAGCGAGGAAAAGAGCAGCATCAAGTTGGGATACTCAGTCTGGTCTTCCCAGGGAAGGGTGCTCTTCTGAAGGAGGAAACTTCAGTTTTTTGAGGAAAAAAACTTCCCTTCTCCCCCCCTGCAGTTCTGGTTCTATCTGAATAGAACAATCCTCACAATTTCAGGATTGTCTTTACATGAGTGGAATAGTTGGCAATTTTTTAAAAGGAATAAAATTTTCACTTATTTGGCTTTGACAAATATAATTAAATGGTCTAATTATGAAATTTAAATATTCTTCTTAAGTCTCTTACTCCCTAAAGACTTTAAGAGCTGATGCAGCCTAAATAGAACCAGTCAGAAAGGGGGAGGAGGGGAAAAAAAAAAATTCTTAATAAGGACACCAATCAAATCTTTAAAAAAATTCAACTGTTGAAAAGGAGAATTTTTTTTTTAAAAAATAATTAATGAAAATAATCCCTTTTCCCCGCAAATACAGATGATTTTGAAACATTCTGCTTTCAGGGTGACATATTTTAAACAATAATAATAATTTTTTTTTTTTTTTTTGTCTTCACGCTCCTGGCTTCTGGGAGGAAAAACTCAAACAACTGACTTCTCATGGTGATCTGGGATAAGCTGCCAAAGCGTCAGGTCCCGGCAGGAGTTGGTACCGTTATTACTGTGTCGGTTGTACCTGCAAAGAGACACGCTGCTCCCTCTTCTTCCCGCTTCGCTTGGGGTGAGCCCGGGCAGCACACCTGCCTCCCTCATTTCTCCTCATTGCCCTAAAGCAGTAAGCCCACAGACGTGAAGGTAACGGTGCAGATGTCACCGCGAAGACTTAAAATGTAATTATTTACGTGCATGAGTTTAGTTTTGTGGACTGTGTGGTCACCGAAGCGTCAGAAGAGTCTGTACAAAGCACAGGCTTCGTTAGCTTTGGGGTGATTTCATGCATTGGCCACATCTCTACCCAAATGAACGACGGGCCGTACGTTTTCTGATTGCCTTTACCTCTTTTGGATCTTCTTTGTCTGTAATTATACCAAACCTGATGAATCATTTCTTTGAAAGGTCGTGTAGTCAGAGTGTAGAGAAGAGGATTCAAAGCGCTATTTATCGGCAGTATAAAAATCACCACCCAAGAAGTTATGGTACCTGCAGGAGGGAAAAAGAAAGGCAGCTGTAACATCCATTCCAGCTTTTGTTCCTGGTAATTAATACAAGCACTTGATGCCTTCTCAGCCCAGCTTCCTGGCGAGAGGGGGGTCAGGCACTCTTAGGCTGAGTTCATGTCACAACAGGGGCTTTTCTTTTTCTTCTCACCGTTATGCTTGCACTGCTCTCCTACCCCTCTCTATTTCCAGAACTCCCTGAAAAACTAGACGTTTTTTACTCTCCCAGTAGTTCAATTTGTCCCTCTTTGCTGTACCATAGCTCTCTATTAGCCCTGGCACACTTTTATTCTGGCTGAGCCCTATTTCCTTGACCCAAAACACTTTGTTTCTGCTTTTCTCCCTGTCTTTGGGAGTCCTCTGCACTTCTCCTCTGAAGAATTCT
Organism: Scolopax mira; assembly: GCA_004320125.1. Lineage (NCBI taxonomy): Eukaryota > Metazoa > Chordata > Aves > Charadriiformes > Scolopacidae > Scolopax > Scolopax mira. The sequence continues at coordinate 155,774 of BJBW01004782.1, forward strand.
CCATTCTGCTTCCTGCAAAGGGTGTTGTGTACACCCTACGTATTTCCTTCTTGCCCTCTTGGAACAGTTTGTGTGTTCACACCGTCTTCCTTTCTGAGGATTTCCTGCTCTCCTGCCTATACCAGAGTCTGTGTGTGTTTTTCCAGCACCCCCTTCTCATCCCTAGTCTTTGGGCAGTAAGTAAGCTTGTTACCTGCGGGGCAGGCAGAGAAGGGACAGGATTAAAGCACTGAAAGATGTTAGTGCGTGCCCTCTGTTGCACTGTTTGATTTCTAAAACAATTATAGTACTGTTCCAAAGTACAGAAAAAGCTTAATTCGCCCTCCCTTAGCCCGTGGCTTCTCGGGCTTTACGATTTTGTTGTAATATCAATACATTCCTGCTGGTGCCCGTAACATTCTCTACAGTTTGGGGAAACAAGCAGATGCTTAGTTCAAAGCTGTCACAGCGTATCCCCAAGGAAAAATAATTGCTATCAAATGGACTTAAAAACTTCAGTAAATTTAGGCAGCTCTCCATGATAACGTAGACAGTGGGACGTAGATGACAGACAGGGAGACCAAGTGCACCCCTGGCAAGTTTCCCGACAGCACCAAGCTCTGAGTGTTGCAGTCAACACACCTGAGGGAGAGGATGCCATCCAGAAGAGTCTGGACAAGCTCAAGAGGTGGACCCATGTGAACCTGCAAGATCCTGGGGCAACCCTCAGGATCAATACAGGCTGAGGAATGAAGGGATTGAAAGCAGTCCTGAGGAGAAGGACTTGGGGGTACTGGTAGATAAAGAGCTGGACATGAGCCAGCAATGTGCACTCACAGACCAGAAAGCCAACTGCAGCCTGGGCTGCATCGAAGGAAGCATGGCTAGCAGGGGAAGGAAGGTGATTCCACCCCTCTGCTCTGCTCTGGTGAAATCCCACCCGCAGTACTGAGTCCAGTTCTGGAGCACAAGAAGGACGTGGACCTGTTGGACTGGGTCCAGCAGAGGGCCATGAAGGTGATCAGGGGGCTGGAGCACCTCTCCTATGAGGACAGGCTGAGAGAGTTGGGGTTGTTCAGCTTGGAGAAAAGAAGGCTCCAGGGAGCCTTATTGTGTCCTTCCAGTACTTAAACGGGGCTCATAAGAAAGATGGGGACAAGCTTTAGCAGGGCCTGTTGCAACAGGACAAGGGGTAATGGTTTTAAGCCAGAAGAGGGAAGATTTAGGCTAGATATCAGGAAGATACTGATACACTGAGGGTGGTGAAACACTGGCACAGGTTGTGCAGGAGCTGGGAGATGTCCCATCCCTGAAATACTCCAAGTCAGGTTGGATGGGGCTCTGAGCAACCTGATCTGGTTGAAGATATTCCTGCTTGTTGCAGGGGGACTGGACTAGGTGACCTTTTAAGGTCCCTTCCAACCCAAAATATTCTATGATTCTATAATGTATTTAACTTTATGAGGTGAGTAATTGCTGTTTAAGCTGGTTTATCTAATGCAGAACAATCATTTGCTGAATAAAAAACAAGGTGCAATTTTTAGTCTTTTAGGTTAGGCTGTTTCCACATGCTGATATTTCACAGCATAAAGGAGGTAAGCACAGCTTTATCTAACTTAATGCATTGAACTGTAGGTTTATAAAATAAAGTTATTTCAGGATAAGAATTATATTATTAAATCAAGATAGGGAACACTGTATTGTCCTGAGCCATATTTAGGCAATAAAACCAACAAAACTCAAGAAGAAAAAAGCCAATGCAATTCAGCCTTGGTTTTCATATACATTTTGTACATTTTACAGGTATTCTAGGGAGACAGACTTGAACAATTTGAATTTTTGAGGTTTGTTTTGGCTGACTAAAAGGTGACTACTCTTTGATTATAGTAATATAGCTCAAGGCAGTAGTAAAACTATATAGTTCATTACATTGTGGGAACATATATATAGGTATGTAACCAAAAGTTCTTTATACTCATATAGTTCAATCTATTCAGTTCTTTTCTTCTAAAGCAGAAATAACACTCTTTGTACAGACACAGTTGAAACAGCATCACAAAAGAAAGGACATACCTGGTATTTCTACTTGGAGTAGAGAAAGGAGTTTCAAAACAAAAATGGGTATCCAACATAGCGCATCAGTAAACACAATGAAGAAAAAACGTTTAGCAAGAATCATCTCTTTTTTAATATGATTCCGAATTTCAGTAGCTGTAATAGCTGTTTGGTGAACACTGTAGAACATACTCCCATAGGAAAACACAATGATGATAAAGGCTGCCAAGTTCACACCTGTTTAAGAAGTTGAAATGTGTTATAGTTTAAAAGCATAATGGCAACTTCACATCACCTGTTTGCAGGCTGGGTGGTAAAGAAAAATGTTTCATCTGAACTGCTGGTCCCATAGAATTAAGTGGCCCGAAGATTTGGGTCTGTATTCACCTGAACACTGAATTTTCTCCTCTACTCGGGTATTTATTCAATTCCGTGTCACCTGATAAATGGCTGCCATATGTTCCAAACCACATAGTTCTTCTCTCGCCTTACTCTTGCTCTACTTCCCTGACAATTCTGTTAATTCAGGAACTTAATGGTCATTATTTTTTTTTTTTTACTTTTTCAGCCCTTCATGTATCAAATACAGTGAAATATTCAGGCTAGGAAAAGCCTGTAAGTGCTTACTGGAGCATCTAAATATGAGGTGTGAATAGCACAGCAAAACTTATTTGTGTGAAAATTAAGTTCATTTGGAGCTCTATTTGTATATAAAGAAGAAATGCAACTTACCTAAAAAAATTACAACAGAATAAATCTGACTTCCTGAACTTTCTGTTTGTTCTGAGTGAAGAGGAAAACAGACGCCGTTGGTGCCATAGTAGTTCCTGAAAAACTCCTTATTGCTCAGTGGGATGAAAGCAACAGCAAACCCAATTATCCAGATAAGAACCAAAAAGGAAATTGTCCTGCATTTTCTGGGCTTCAAACACCTAAAAGGATAAACTATGCAGATGTATTTTTCCAAAGTCAGGTAAGTCAACAGTAAGACTGACACCTCTGTAGACAGAATAGCCAGCGATCCCACCAATTGACAATGAATACTGTCCATCCACAACTGAGCGTGCTTGTTGTATTCTCCACGATATTTAAGATCAAAAGCTCCAATCACAAATAAATATATTCCCATCAGACAGTCAGCACCTGTGGGCACAGTGCTTAACATCATTATTCACACATCTGAATTTCCCATTCTCTGTGTATAAGAATATTGGAAAACAGACATACACACACATATATATGAGTACATATTTAAAAGTCAGCTAACATATAGATATAAAAATCAGTAGTATAGTTGGAATGATAGAAAACTGAATCTCTTGTGAATTACAATTAAGGCAGTATATTTCAGTTCCATTCCTTTTTTTAATTTTTAGTTGGACTGGTGGCATTTGTTTCATACTTGTTTGCAACCTGTTTTTTTGGAGTTCAGATAAAATTTGTTTGCAAACAGAAAAATATATGGCTTCATTTATAGCAATACTCTTGCAATCCTTTCTTTCATTACGTCTTACTCCTTTTGACATTGACATTTAGCTTAAGATAATTTGTCTTGTGTGAGGCCTCTCTGCTGGATTCAAAGCTTAGTTTTGGTTTGTTCACCTTACTCTAATTCAACACTGGGGTGCGTATTTTTCTAAGACTAGTGAGGGCAGAGGAACTGGCCACACAAGGCTGAAGGTTTCTCAGGTAATTTGTCTAGAAGATCTGCGTGGTGGTGTTCAGATCATTCCCATGGTTAAACAACAAAGTTTCAAAATCACTGTCATGCTGCCTTTAGAAAAGTTGCAGTAATTTTAAACGCTGTTGACAATTACCTTTTGAAATGCAACTAATAGCATCTGTGAAATACTCCTGTATTGAGACAGGGCGCTTGAGATTATGGCGACTCTGATGCCAAGTAGTTAATCAATAAACCTGTATTGTCTTTAGGACTAAAATAAAAAAGGCCTTAATTCTTAACATTGGGGAACTAGGAATGATTGAGTGATTTTCTATGTTTGTGTAAGTAACCTTTTTCTTGTGCAAAGAGTATCTGTATGGAACACAATGTTTATATATGTGCAAATTGCTATTTATTCAGAAATGCATAGTAAAATTTAAGTTTATGGGCCTTTGAAAAATTTGGAATTTTATTTCTCCCTGCTGAAGAGAGCGTGATGCAATACCCACAGCATTAAAATCAACCGTGAAACCTTTGGAATTTATCAGCTGCCTGTTGGTAGAGAACAAAAGCAGCATCCAACGAGACCTCCTGACGCATAAAGTGCACAGCCTTTCGTATTGTCATTTGCAACAACAGGAACGTTCAGTTAATCCAACGCTGGAAATATGTCACTATAACAACAAATACCATAGATGCCACGAGCAGACTAAACCAACATTCTTTTACGTTTATGCATGGAGTACTCACAGCAGAGAGACATTATGGAGATGGCGTGAAGCTTATTCTCTGATCTGATGTAAGGCCTCATGCAGATAACAAAAATATTTCCAAAGCAGGTGATGGCAGATACCACCCAGACAAACACTCTCTGGATGATGCTAGCTAAAAGGTTCTCAAGGGATGAAATCCCATCAGTATTGGGCTTGCAGCTGCGCACATGAGGGGCATATCCACAGTACTGGAATTTCTTAAAATATCTGGTTGTGAAAAAGAAAAACAGAGAAGATATGGCTCTAGTTTGGATATCAGAATATCAAAACTGTCTAGTAACTACTCAGAAAACATATTCTGAAAGAAGAAAAATTAATTCAAAACTGTCAAAATGTAACAACTGTGTACATGCTGCTTTTCATACACTTTTGTTTTCAATTATCCAGTATTCTGTAAGTTGTAAAATTCAGACCAAAGAAAGCAAGTCTACTTACATGTGGGAAAGGTTTCTCAGGGGCTCGAACATTCTTCTGTGGATGTTTACAACTTCAATGCCCTCCAAGCTGCTGTAAACAATATACTCTCAATTAAAAGGCCATAGGAACTCAGTAGTAATAGAAAAAATTTTATGAGCATTTAATTGTGCTATTATGAATATAGGAAGCTAGAGATGAACTTTAACTGCATCTAATCTGTCATCCCTTTGAAACTTGAACAGAAAGTCTCTGCAAAAGTTAAAGTGTAATAAAATAAATTACAGTTAATTCTAATAAACTCACTGTTCTTACAAAATCATGAAGGTTGCTCTTTTAGTGCTCCCAGCAGTTCAATCTCTGGTTATTGTGTTACCCTTCCGAAGTATTGTTCTACTGATGTTCTTTCATCATCTCAGAAAGCAATAACTTGTTCCAATAGTAATATTTTACATGTCTCTTTTGTCTTTTATCCCAGGGAGTGCTTTACTACACAAACAAACCACTGCAGGAATTCAGTCTTCATTGTGTCAAGAGCAGCAGGAAGCTGGGACACAGAACATGGCATATAAGGGAAAATGCTGGCTTTCTTGTGACACATAAATGGTATTTCTTATTTTAAGGCTTATTTTTTAATATATAGAAAATGGCAGTATTATTCCCTCTGAAGTGCTAGATCAGTAAAGTGTAACTGTGTAAGTTGTTCTTTTAGAACTCTTGTATTTTTTCAGCCCATCCCATCCACTGGTTAAATGTGCAACCGGTTAGAGGCCTTGGTTCTCCTTGTCTGGAGCCTTATTTTAATTCACTGTTCAGTGCTTGGAAGGCAATATTCACGTGAATTCTGAGCAGAAATTAGTACAAGTAGAATTTAGAATTCTCTACAGATTTAGTGTTTAGCTGAATTTGGCCACTAGATTCCAACTCCCTGGGAGGAAGTTGGACTGATCAAGAGAGGCATATGCACTGCTGGCTACAGCTCAGCGCTCAAATCATAAATTCCTATGACACGTCCATCCAAGGAAACTTCTCTTTTTCTATTTCTGTAACCATTTTTAGCAGGGCCTGTTGTGATAGGAGTGGGGGTAATGACTTTAAACTAAAAGAGGGAAGATTTAGACAAGATATAATGAAGAAATTTTTTACACTGAGGGTGGTGAAACACTGGCTTCCTAGAGAGGTGATAGATGCCCCATCCATGGAAACATTCAAGGTCAGGTTGGACGGGGCTCTGAGCTACTTGATCTTGTTGAATGTGTCCCTGCTCACTGCAGGTGGGTTGAACTGAATGACTTTTAAAGCTCCCTTCCAACCCAAACTATTCTATGACTCTATGATTTTGAAACAATGACCAACAAGAGCAGCCAAAACTGTGCTCTAGCAAGCTGGTCGTTGCAGACCTGCAGTGGCCTGTGAAGATGTGCTTAAAGATATACTGCAGGATAATTTCAGATTTGTAAGATTGCCACTGCACTATCACAGTTTTAGGAAGAGCTCTGCTGGCAGAATTCAAGTTGGGGCTTCTGTGTTATTGTACCCACAAAAGCTCCCCCTAAACTCTTCAGAAAGATCTATAGAAGTCCCATCTCCCTCTGAGATGGCAGCTTAATTGTACTTGGTTTACAGTGTTCTTTTCATGGTGCTAGAAGTAAATTCTGTAAGAAGGTAAATATGATCCCAAACTTATATATATACCAAATTTCTTTATAATACCTGTCTTTACATATCCTAATTGTACCAGCTAATGGCATTAATAGCCCAAACTGGACCTTGCATGACCCTTAAGCTCTGTGAACAAATTGTGCAAGGTCAAACAAGAGATGCATTAATCTTGTTCTGTAATAGAAAGTACAATGTCCTCCTTCTCTAAGCTGAATTCATGATCTCTTTTTGTTGGAAAATAATCCATTATGAAACTGGTATTTTCAGGAAGGAAAATTTGAGTATTGCTAATAATTATTTTCGAGGCTCAAGTTGTTGAGGATCATCAACATAACTATGAACTATTTCAAGAGCAATTTGTTATAAAACATATTCTGGATCATGTCCTTCTGAAGATGATGTACATAATCACAAAAAAATAGAGCTAAAATATAAAAACTTGATACTTACAGGGATTTAAGTTTAACTAGAAAATCAAACTGGTCTATTTGTATTTTCTTGATTGGGTTATAAGAAAGGTTCCTGTAAATACAACATAGATATAAGTAACTTTTGAACATCTTCCTTATAGCTTGTTCTGAAAATAAGGTCAAACTGCATAACCCATTTGCTTTTCCAGTCATGTAGGGAGGACAATTGGCAATTCCAACTGCAAATGGTAACATCCATTTAGTGTTATCCAGCTTGGTAAGCCAGTGGATAGAGTAGTCAGATGCTTCACAGGCATGTTATTGCCACATGTACACACACAAAGCCCCCCACAGCCCCACCCACCCACCCCTGCCTCCCCCAACCTGTTGCTTAAAGGTTTTGACTATAGAAATATATAGTTATTAAACTTCCCACACTTATCTTTCAAGTAAAAGAACCTAGCTGAACTGCATGCATTTAGAAATAAATTACAATTGATATTGCTATTTGCTAAAATCTATTTTTTTGGTAATCATTTGTGTGAGGCAGTGGCATGTAAAAATAGATGTTAGCATTAGATGCCTTCACTCTGTGCAAGAGTGTTTCTCGGTACCACCCCCTTTTTCTTCTCCCTGTAACTTTTCCTTATGTTTTCATTTTGATATCGTAACTAAAATGGTCAAACTCAATAAATGCAGCTGTACACACTTGATTGCCCCCGTGTATTTTGATGGATCCCAAGGATGCTGGAAAAGCACAAAAATAAGTTACTACATTCTCTCTTTCAGAGAGGTCTTCAGTTTTGTGCCTAGTGCCTCTTTCAGATGATGTGAGAGAGATTGGAACTTTCCAGCAGCGACATTTGAGAATTTGCCTATATATGCATCGTAGGAAAAAGAAAGAATGTCTTTCTGATTTTATGATACCTAATGCTTTATTGGAACTCTTTCACAAGAAAAAAGAAGTTTCAAACAAGGCATCTGTTTGATGCTCTTATACATGTTTATAATCTATTTTTAGTTCCAAATCCTGATATCACATTAAACATTCCCATCAAATTATTAATTTCTCATTATACAGCTAGCATAGCTCATTTTGTATATACAAAAAAATCTAGAAAATGTAGAATTTGAATTTGATAATTTTTGGGACGTGACAATACACATCTTCTACAAAACTATTCTATTATATAGAATGACTTTAATCATAAAAAATAGTATATAAAATAGTATTTTTTAGGCAGGGCTTAAATGGTGCATGCAAATGTGCTGTTTTCTTTCCCAGAATTCATGATTGAAAGCATCATATCAAATGAGTAATTTACAATAATATATCATAATAATAAAGAATCCTTACAGTTGTGAAAGCTCCTTTAGATCCTTAAATATATATGGAGAAATTGATTCAATCTTGTTACTAGACAAATCTCTGCAGAAAGAGACACAAGTAGAATACAGTAAGTTCTAACTAGGCTCAGTAATTTTACCAAACCATTTGCCTTGCAATTTCAAGGCAAACGGTTTTAGTCTGTTTGACAAATATTATTTATTATATAGGGTATCAGAAACTTTTACTTTGAAATAATGCTGTTAAAGGTAGGTGGGTAGCTAGATCCACAAGATTTCTCTTTATCTATGTAGTTCAGATATACCATTAGATACATAGTTTATTATTATTGTATTTACATCAAGGTGAAAGTAAAATACCCTTGAGTTTTAGGAGCTTGGAAATAAATTAAGTTTACTGTTTCACGATGGGAATTTTCTCATGCAGGCTAGCCAGCACTACATCTTTCCCTTAGTTTTTCTCTTGAGCTGTGTGTTTACTTTCACTTAACACAGATTTTAATAGCTGTGGACAGAGGAGTAAAAATCTCAATCTGACTGAAAATGACAAACCAGTCTAAAAGATACTGTGGTGGTCTAAGATTGATTAGTATGATTCTATTCAGGGAACATATGAGCAAAATCCCCAATATTATTGATATTCACAGAATATGAATTATTTTATTGACTATTTCTTTCCTGCTAAATATACAGAATAAAACCCTGAGGATGGATGCTATCTCCAGACATATCATATGAAACAGAATTTATGATAAATAATGTCTGTAATATAAATCATAAAACTTTGTGACTTGTTAATACAAGTAAGAGAAGAAATTAACTCACAATTCATCTAACATCTGGAGAGAAGAAAAGCTGTTTTCATTTAAAGAGCTGATTTTATTTCGTCTCATCACCCTGAAAGAATAAAACAAATTTATGTTGCTGCTTCTTGACATTCTTTGGTTTTGGAGAAAACTTTTAATAAACTTTTAAAATTCTCTCTTCCCTGCATCTTAGATATTTGCCTAATTCAGTTAACAAAATAATCAGATGTAGAAGCTTACCATTTTACCATTTGATAAATAACTTTTATTGCCTATGCACGTATGTGTTTGTGTGTATATATCTCTATATATCCACACAGCCATAGGAGGCCAGCATAAACTGGCTAAAGGGAGGAGGAAGATTAAGTGGACTGGAAGGCTTGTGACCTTGTCACATGTCGGACACAGGCACATGGCCGTGCAAATTTTCCTACACCCTTATTTCATCTGCCCCTGAGCTTGCTACTTAAATAATGAACAACTGGTTTTTAAAAGCAAAGAGAAAGTCCAGAATATGGGTACTGCACAAAAGTTAAAAATTGGAAGTGCCAGGTACAGTGGACCCTGACAATCTATCAAAACACTCAAGGAATTTTCTGAAGATGATTGCAACCTCATTGTAATCAAACTTTGGGGAAAATTCTAGAACTGATGAGCCAGTCAACCCCCCAGCCAAACAAGCTTGTTAAAATGAAGAAACAAGCTACACATGTTGTATGTTTTCTACTTTTTATTATGAGATTTTTGCCTCCTTTTCAAAGTAAAAAGTTAGAATGAAAATGTCTAAATATCGGTCAAAATCACTTTAGTGAAGTTTAGTCGCACATATTAATGCTGAACTTTACTATAAATGTAAATAGTGGTTATTCTGTATGGCACTCATTTGAAACTGAACATTTTAATTCAATTTCCTGAATTTAATATTAGCTGTAACAAATCACTTGACTGTTCAACAGAAGCATATCTCACCCTGTCTGGCTGGCACATCCTATTACTTACAGTACAGTTAGAGCGTGGCAGGAGATGAAAGTGACGTTTCTTACATGATGGATATGGTTGCCTTCAAGGTCTCTGGGATATAAGAACAAAACATCAATCAATGAAAATAAATTCAGGCAGTTATTCGAAGGTAATTAAAGAAAAATACTATCACAACTTCGTGACTGTGCAAAAGAGAGTGGGAACCAGACATATAATCTTTCTGCACACCCAACTGATGCCTTCAGGTCATCAGCCCCACAGTGACCCAGGAGGCACTCTGTAAGATTCAGTGCCCCATTAGAAAAAGTGGTGTGGAAATGCCAAAGACAACAAAATAATATTTTTCTGGTGAAATAAGGTAGACTTACAGCCAGTTTAGTCGTGGCATATATTGGCACAGAGGTTTTTCAGGCAAACGAGCAAGAGAATTATTCACTAAATCTCTGAAAAAAAAGAATAGTAGAGCTATTTATACTTGCCAAAAATTACGTTACAGAAAAAAACCCTTGTATTTTATATTTGAAAAAAAAAAATCAGTCAAACTTTTAATTATTTCTCATAGTCTTGGAGGTAGAACTTTTTATTAAACTTCCACATATTTTTCCTGTGGCATTCTGAGGAGCAGTGATTTGTCCTTAACTTGTTAATTACCAGGTAAAGGAAAGATGTTCAGTGCTTTTAAAATAAAACATAACTCAATATACAACTCAATAAACCAACTCAATATAATCATTTTCACTGTTCTGTCATAACACATAACTTCTATTTATGTCAAAGGAAAGGTGAGATGGAGGGAGGTTTCCCTCTGAGCTGCAGAGGTAGGGGGTCCCTCACCTTTGGGGCTGGAGAGGGCAACAGGAGGTTATAGACAGGGTCTCGGGGATGGAGACTGTGCTGCTGCTTGGGGCAGGAGCTTTGGGACCCCTGCCTCCTGCGTTGTGGCTCTGGAGGACAACTGCCACAACTGTCCTTTCTCTCTCAAGGACACTGTCTTTTTACCATTTCCCCCCATTTTTCTCCCTATACTTTTCCAGACACCACATGTCCACTGCTACCAAATCCTCCTACGCCAGCACATCACACCTGGGCATAAGAAAAAGCTAGAAATGTACTGCTGGCACTCTGTAAGCATAGCCATTATAAAAAGGTTTTTATTTATGTTCTGTTCTTTTAAGTAACTGTTGTGATTTAGGCTGGGCTGGCCGCTAAACAAATGACAGAAGGGAAAAGAAGTGAAAATAAAGGAGAGAGGAGTTGGAAACCTCCCCCTAAAGTAGCTTTAATGACATACTAACAAGAAAAAGAAAAGTTAATAATATTAACAAGAAAATAATGAAATATATTAAAAATATACAAAGCCAATATTGAGCCACCAGGACGATGACCATATCACTGGCAAGCACTGGGACTCAGCAGCAGGTGGGCACTGGATTCAAGAACTGGGTTTGAGAACACACGGGTTGGGATCAAAGGCCAAAGAACGTACAGAACCTCCTCAGGCACCAGCGACTGAAGGAGAGGCTTGACCCCTTGATCCTTCAGCTTTATAGTGAGCATGGTGCAGACAGGATGGAATACCCTGCTGGTCAGTTTCGGGTCACCTGTCCAGTCCACTCCTCCCCACAGATATGACCCTTCTACACACTTCTGCTTCCAGCCCTCCAACGGGGAAAAATAACACAGTGAGCAGACCTTGGGTGTAATAGCAACAAATATACTGAAAAGAAAATTGGTGGTGTTCCACCTCAAACCACGACAATAATGCTTTTGGTTCTTATTCCATACTTACAGAAAAATAAGTGACTTGAGTCCATAAAATGTTAATGGAGAGATTCGATTTATCCTGTTATTTTCAATTATCCTATGAATTACAGCAAAGCATGTATCAGATTAATAATTGACTGCAGTCTTAAATTGAACAGATGAAAAAGAACAAACCAAACACAATCAAAGTGGTTTTCTTCAAATACCCATTCAAACTACACCAAAAATTAATGCACTACTCCAACAAGTCAGTGTATACATTGAATTAATTTCCTTTCAGAAGAATTTATTTTTTTAAAAAAATAAATTTTAGCTCAGAGAAAGCAATTGTTTTCAATTAAAAAAAATATATTTTCTTGCCAGTTTTGAAAATTCTTTGATCAAGAATTTGAATTAATTCCCTGTGAAAACAAGGCAGCACCACATAATGTTGTTCCACAGCAATCAATCAGTTCAAAATACAGAGAAATATGTTAGATATATTATTACTTGTTTAATTTTAATAAATTTACTGAGTCAAAACAGTATTTAAATTTAATGTCTGGAAAGCAGCAATAAACAAATATTTCAGATTATGACAGTCATTTTGTCTGGGACATTTCAAGAACTATTTACTGCCCCCCAAAAAAATCTTTCTCCTGTTTTACAGCATCTGAGTTACTGAATGTATTAATTTGTAACAAACAATTACTAATAAGCATTGTTTAGTATTGTAAAAGTCATCAGTCATTGGAACCATTAAGGCCCCAAGAATAAATTTCTGCTCTCACCAAAGTCAATGGGATTTTTACTTTGCACAGCACAATGGAAGTTCCTTAGTTATTATCTAGTATAAAGTATGGCTATGCACAAAAATGTAAGCAATCCAAATATTTCTTTGTCTTGCTTCATTTAATCCTTAAGAAAATAAACATGCAAATAAGAAAACAACATACAGCCATTCAAGCCTGTGTAGATCTTCAAAGACACCAGGCTTCAAACTGGTTATCTTGTTGTTGCTCAGGTATCTGAAACAAGACCATGATAAGATAAATTAATGGAATGACTAATTAACATCAGATGCATGAAAATGAGTTCTGACGTTTTTCCTTTATAATTTACCAGAACACTGCTAAGTTCTTTCATAATTATCATTTTATATTAGGGTACTTTTTCATGCTTTTCTTTGAAAAATAACCCACTAAAAAAGTGAAAAGCCTCGTACACTATTCCAGTCTCTTTCTCCCCAAGAATGCCAATTTTATTTTTGGTGACAGAAGGAAATGTGCAGGCTTGCGTCTTTCCTAGAAATGCCAGAGCAGGGCAGGACTCTCTGCAGTGAGGACTTACGGAACAATTATGGTCAACATTTTGTCTTAATTGTAGGAAAACACAACAGGCTACATATTTTCACTGTGTCGTATTTTAGGCCCTTCCCATTTTCCTTCTGTGGAGCGATTGGTTCCATGAATGTTCCCAGGATCCCGTTCAGTCTCTGCTAGGGATGTTAGTCACATGTAGATACCAGAATCATGGAAAAAGCAAGCCTGAGAAATGAAGTGGGGGCTGTACTATGAATGGTCTGGGAAGGTAATAACAGCAGCTGTAATAACAGATAATCAACCACACTCATGTGACGGAAAATGAAGAGGTACAACATAGTAAAAAAATTTCCTTTTAAACACACTGCAGAAAGGAAAGCTGAGCTGAACAACACGATTTATGTGTCGTCTCTTTCAATGAGTGTTTTCCGTAGATGTTAGAAGTACCTCTCAAAAAGCTGCTGCAAAATAGTGTTCTTCTCATTACCTATACTGGTCACTTTTGTTTGCTTCTGTCAATCAAAATATAACATTATAGAATTTTGATACATCACAAGCTATTTCTTTTGGCTTATTTCCTTTTTCATTCTTTCTGACTTTAGGCAGATAACTGCCATACCATCTCCTTCTTCTTTTCTGCAGATTTGGGGAACAGGAGTATGGAGCCCACTTGTATTTTCAAAGTATTGTCAGATAAACTTGCACAGATAACTCTTAATCTGTATTTGCTTTCTCAATTCAATTGTTGATTTCAAGATCTGGACCATTTTTGCATCTTCCTAACATTGAATCAAATAAGAGCAAGACGTCCATAGTGATTCTCAGAGCAATTCCCCTTGCTCTTTACTTCAGTATTCAAAAAGCAATACTTACAGTTTTGTCAAATTGTATAAACCTTTGAAAGCACGCTCAGATACAGCTCTGATTTTGTTATTCTGAAGGTACCTAAGAAGATACAACAACTTTTAATTCTCTAAGCATGCAAATTCAAATCTAGTGTAAATAACGAATTAAAATCTACCAATGAAACTGAATGCATGTGTGATACTTGAAAAGACACTGTAAAACTTGTTACATCTTCAATTTGACAATACAGTCAATAAAGCATCCAAATACTCTTCTGTTAAAAAGCATAAAAAATCTGACATTGATTTTTACAAAATGCGTTTGCCTCAAATGACGCTCAAAAGCTTTCTGGAAATGTACAGTTGTCAATCAGAAATGTGTGAAATTAATATTAAATAATCATAATTAATTAACACTAAATAATATGAATACATATTAACGATTATTTCTTTGGATGAGAAGGTATCTTTCCATACTTTAAGAATGGCACTTAACTCGTTGGACACAAGGTGGTACTGCAGTACAGCACAGTTCCCAGAGAAGCTACAGTCTGGTAAGTTTTCTAGAACACGAGTGCCATGAATTGGTGACATCAGAGCCCCCTCTAGACTGTTGCATATAATTGTTAATTTCCCTAATTCTATCTAAAGAAAACTGGTTAAAGGCTTTGATTTTTGAACAACATATATGCTACACATCATAAAACATAGACCAGTGTTGCACTGCTGTAACAATTTGACTTGTTAAGGCATTGTGAAATTAGTACCAGACATAATTAGGAGTCAAATCAAGTGCCATGTAAATAAGCTCCCCATGATAATAGAAGATTAAGTTTCCAATTTGGTTGTTTTGGGTTTTTTTTGTTTGTTTGTTTGTTTTTCCCCTGCAGAATAAGTGGATTAAGTTAATTTCTTTTGGAATGTTACTGTTCGTCACAAATATGAGGAAAGTTCAGCAATTTGTTGGTATAAAATAGTCAATGCAAAAAACCTGATATGCAAAAAACTAGATATGCAGAAATTATGGTTTTGCAAAAATAGAGATGTCAAATGAAGCTATTTGAGCCAAAAAGGTTACACAATTAGATGAAGTACTGAAGGGTAAGACAAAACAGAATTTTGAGTTAAGCTCTGTGTGTATGTGTGAGGGAGAAAATAAATATTTAAGGCACTGAATAGATATTTTAAGTGGAAATACTCCCTTACAGATTCTTAAGGTCTTGGTATTTCTTGAAAATGTCAGCAGAAAGTTTCCTTAGAAGATTCCCCTGAAGAGACCTGTAGGAATGAATGCACACATTAAAATTGCTCTCCCAGCTTCCTACAGTACTGCCACTTTCATTATTCAATAAGGGCAGCTTTCACACTGTTAAATAATAAAAGCAACATGAAACCACCTGAATATGTTACCTCTACTTGCCTCAATATTTGTATATCTTTAAGCCAAATACTTTATCATAAAAATATGTTCTTCCATGTCCCCAGGACAACTAACAAAATAATAAATATAAAATTAAGAAAATTTGAGTGTAAACTAAACCACAGATTTATTTCAAACTTCAAATGCAGATAGAGTTTATTTCCTGATTGCATGTGTCCCTATGTCCCCATCTCCATTGGGCACCGACTCAAGTGTCCTGTCAAGAACAAAAATTGTTCAGGTTGGAATAAAGGAAATCCTGGCCTGAAAGACTCACGGCTGTAGGAAAACCTCTAGCTGTAGAAAAAACTACAGCTAGAACTGAAGTATTATTTCTGAAGTCTTAGTTGACCCCAAGCCAACAGCCAGTTTAAATACATATTTGACATTCCACATCAGTCTTCCTTATGAAGTATTGCGGTATTTGAACACGGGCCCAAGAAAATCAACCTTGGCCACACGTGAGCACAACCTGGAGCCAAACTGAAAGGTTCGTACCCCTGCTCTATGGGGTAAGGACGTGTGATGCTGCCCTCTGCTCACCACACAGAAAATGTCCTCTCAAACAGTGATGTGCAAAGTAAGAGCAATATCAACCATGCCCTGATCTTTTCCAAAAGTTTGGCTTACATATACGTATCTGTATGATGGCCCTGCCCAGATTAAATCCTTTTAAGTAATGGTGTATTCAGAGACATTGAATGAATACTAAAAAAGTTTCCTCAAGCAGGTAGTTCCATTGAGTTCAAGGTTATTGGCTTTATCGCCAGGAATATAGACTAGAAATATTGGCAGAATTATAGAATAATAAAAAGGTCCTAAGCATTGCATCTTAAAAGGAAACATTTCCTTTGAAGATTTCTTTAGATTTCCCGAAACTGTTGCTAGCTCAAGTCACTGTTACAAACATGAAATGATCACTTCACAGGGTTTTTTAGTTCCTTTCCTCTCCTTTTATGCAGGGAAAATCTGTACTTAAAACATTAAAGGACTTGTCAACAGAGGGACACTTTGCTTTCACAAGCACCATCTGAGCCAACCGGTCATAATTTTAAGGCTGTAATTGTGAAAAGGTGGTAGGATTGGCGGTGAGACCCGAACAGAGCAAGTGATCTCTCCTCTGCTCTACTTACATGATGGTTACGTTTGAAGAGACTGGTGGGACAGCACGCAGCTTGGCAGCGTCGCAGAAGATCTCCAGCCCTTGGCAGGAACACTCTGCTGGCACAGCACCAGCCGCTGCGGGAGGGCAAGAGCATGGTTGTGCCAAAAAGGTGGGATGGGTGGTGTGGTAGGACGGGGAGAAAAGAAGTCCAGTATGAAAGAAAAGTGAGGATAAAGGCAGATATACCACGCTGCGTTAGACAGAAATTAAGGCACGTGTTTTTACGTAATTGATTTAGACCTTAACAATAAAGTGACACAAAATGTTATGTTACCTGCTGACCTCTGTGAAAGAGCTTGTAGAAGATCGTGATTTTAGGCTTGTTGTACAGAAATCTGGAATGGTAGCAGTTTTTCATATTTTTTGTAGTGCTTTTTTAGATTACTCAGTCCTTTTATACTTACTATAACAAGCACAATTCTGTCTAAGTGAAAATGGGGTAAAAACAGGTCAGGAAATCTTTGTTCCCTTTTCGCTATCTGCTTTAAGTTAGTCAGAGACAGAAAATCTGTACAAAGGGACAAATATGCCCAGAATCATTTGATGTCTGAAGAAGTGAATTTGGAGGAATGTTGCCTTCATTACACTCTGAAAGATGTCTATTCATTAATACAGTCTTTCCAGCTGTATTAATATATTCAGATAAGCATTTATGTTGCCCTCCTAATTGGCATATGTTTGATGCTTGGCTTACTGAAAATGAATCACTCTTAATGGAACTGAAATTAGTTTCAACACATTTATTCATAGGAGATATTTATTCTGTTTTACTATCAATGAAACTGCACTACATTTTTCTTTCTGATATTTGCTGTATACTTCTCTCTAGGAATCATCAGTAATAATCACAGAAATAATATCAGTAATTACTTACAGCACTCTGGTGTCTTTGTCTGAAATGCACGCAGAGATTTCAGTTTATTGTATTTGTCCTTTGTATAATGTTTATCAAATTGCAGAGACCATCCATTGTAGTCTTCTAATAAAATAAAACCCAAACAGAAGGCAGATTAGAATAGAAATAGGAGGTAGAAAAACCCTCACAAAATTTAGTTGCATCAAGTTTTGCTAAATAACTGTTTTTTTCCAGAACATTTCATAGACCATTAAGCAATCTTACCTTTATACAGCTGCCTAATCACATGTACGTATGGACATTATGAGCTGCATAGTAGGAACAGATTATTACACATTCAACAACAACATTCTCTGTGACAGTTGCACCAAAAGAGTACAATCTTTCACTTCAGAATCTTTCCATTTTTGTAGGACTATAAAAACAAGAGGCAACCATATTTTCCCATCTCCTTAAATGTGCTGGTTTGTCCAGGAAAGCTCAAATGATTGCTGTGACACCAAACGATTCTTTCAGAGGCCTGTCTCACACTACCACAGCCTCTAATTTCTTTCCTGAAAATCTAGATGAAGACCAAATGAACACTGCTTTTCAAGAAAATAGGTGATTTGGCGTACCATATTCAAGTCAGTATGTTTAAGTTAAGCTTAACATGCATCTTCTTAAACAAAGGATTATTCAATATTACCAATCTGGTCACTGTGCATAGACGTACTGGAAAAGAGTGGCTTATGGCCATAAAGGTAAAAATTGGAAAGCAGATCTTAAAGTTCCTTTCCACAAGTGGTTATTTCCAGATACAGTGGTGCTGGAAATAACTACAGACCTATTTCTTGGAAGTCTGTCATCTGCAAACTAATTGATCAAGTAACCACTTCCAAAACAGGGCAGGAATACAGAGCACTAGGAAAAAGGTAAAAAAAAAAATAAAAGTGAGAAATAAAAAAAAAAAAAGAAAAAGAAAAAAAAGAGTTTGCCTTTAAAAGCTGTGATCTGATTCTCGTTTTATTAGAGTCTGACCTCTCTTCAGCTTTGACAAACCCACATCCTTTTAGTTTAAAGCATCTCATGTAATGAATATGGACCAGTTGCAGAAATACTCCTTAGGATGGCACTTTCTAGCTGATGAGTCAAAGCATCAGGGATAATTGAAAGCATTTCTTTGTAATGATACCTGCTGCCGAACCACATTTATATGAGAACCCCGAGGACGACTCCACTTTGCTAGTCATTACAGTCTCAGTTTCACTTTTCTGATATGCTAGCCACAATCTTTCACCCTTGCAGTTTCACACGGAAATTATTCAGTTAAATACAATTCCTCACAGACATGCATCTATAAATCTTTATATTTGCGTAAGCATTACTACTATATCTATTGGCTTCAAAATAGGCAGAGGGAAATAAAATATATTTAATTATGTGCAACTTTTCCCATTCTGAAATGATGTCTCGTTTTAGATGTCCCATTACAACTCAGTTGTTTTCTCAGCTAGGTATGGAAACCACCTTGAAAGCACCTCCTGAAGCCTGCTTGGGAGCGACAGCAGATGGAGCTGTTGTGAGAGATGCCTGCATCTTCACTACCTGAGCTGCAAGGAGGTACTGGACATGCTGATTAACAGATATTATGACTAACTAATTTCAGGCAAACTATCTTTTATCTAGTTATTCCTTTGTTACGCATAAATCGAAAAGATAAAGGAGTCAAAGTAACCCAAAATCTCTCTTTTCAGGAATTGCCCCATTAAGAGACAAAACTGATCTGAAAAGTGCCTTCTTCACTCAAAAATATGAATTAATTTATGGCCTGAAAGAATGTCAGCTTCCCACTCAGAGAAGGTATATAAGTGCATTTAACTAAATTCCTCAAGAACACCTAGCATGTTCTGATCCATTGGCAGTTTTGACAGTTTAGGGCATGAAGCCAATATTCAGAATCTGCCTAATACATTTTGGACAAAATGAATCACAGAATCACCTAGATTGGAAGGGATCTTTTAAGCTCATCTAGTCCAACCAATGGAAAAAAAAAACCATAAAAAACCCCCCCAACACTCCCCCCCTCAAACGAACAACAAAATCCACACAAACCCCACCCAAAACAACACCAATCCGACACTAATCCATATCCCTGAGCACCATGTCAACTCGTCTCTTGAACACCTCCATGGATGGTGCCTCAACCACCTCCCTGGGCAGCCCATTCCA